>SJYC01141258.1:0-17555 GCA_006408675.1 Madoqua kirkii | reverse complement strand
GTTTATCATCAAATTAGTAATATTTTGCCATTATTTTTTTTTCATTGTGCTTCTCCCTCCTCTCCTTTTGGTACTTCAATTACATACATGTTAGTGCATTTAAAAGCATTCCTAATGTGTCTAAAATTATGTTTATTTTTCTTCATCCTATTTTTTCTCTACTTTTCATATCATGTAATCTCTGTTGATCTTTCTTCAAGATCACTGAACCTTCCTTCTGCCAGTTCAAATGTATTGTTGAAGCCTTCTACTATTAATAGTAACCATACTCTTCAAATCTAGAAATTCCACTTTGTTCTTTTTCATAACTCCTGTGTCTTCACTGGTATTGTTTATCTGATGAAATATCATCATCATATCTTCCTTCAGTTCTTTAGGCATGATTTCTTTTGGTTCTTTGAACATAATTATCATGGCTGTTTTAAAGCCTGTCATTTTTTATTGCTTTATTTTTTTCTTGTTATGGGTCATACTTTCCTAGGGTTGTTTTGCACATCTCATAATATTTTTGTTAAAAATTATACATTTTAGAAAACATATTGTAACAAGTACAGGTACTGATTCCTCCAAACCTGGGTATTCTTCCTCTTTGCTTGATGGTTTCTGTGTTTAATGACTTGGCTCAACCAATCCTAACAAGTTTATTTTGTTTGCATTACGCAATGTGTGTTGTTCTGGCTCAGATTTTTCCCTTTATATTAATCTTCTAATCTGGCTACCTAGGAATAACCCCTCGGTTGGCTTAAATCACTTATTGATCAAAGGTTATGCTTAGGTCTTTTTAATCAGTTTTATTTTTACCCTTTACTACATGTGGCTTGGGCTGCTATCACAGTTCAGAGATTTTACAGGTTTTGCCCTGTATTTAACCAAGGAATAGAAGATTAGCTGGGCTTCCCTTGTGGCTCAGCTGATAAAGAATCCACCTGCAATGCAGGAGATATGAATTCATTCCTTGGGTTGGGAAGATCCCCCAGAGAATGAAAAAGCTACCCACTCCAGTATTCTGGCCTGGAGAATTCCATGGACTGTATAGTCCATGGGGTCACAAGGAGTCGGACATGACTGAGTGATTTTCACTCTACTTTCATAAGATTAGAGGCTCTTCCTCTGACCCTTCTGAGATCCCTTGGGCATGCACAGAGTCTTCAGACTGCCAGGAAGTAATTTTATTTTTAAACCTGGCTTTCTAGGTGTTGCCCCCGGGTTAGAGCAGCTAAGGGTCTGATTAGTGTTTAGTCAGAGGTTATCTTTAAGCCCCTTTTGCTAGTAAGACTCTACAGCCTGTTAATGGATGGGTCTTTGTGTAGCACAGGGAATGACCTGAAGCCTCGCCAGCACTCTGTCAGTTCCTGAGTGAGTGTGGCCTAGTGTATGAGCACACCGTCCTCTAGCTGGGGTGTGACTGTGATCATAGGAGGACTCCTTTTAAGCTATCTCTTTTCCTGATTCTTCTTTTAAACTTCTGGCTGTTCTGCTTGTATCATGGAGTTAGCAGCTTTCTCTTGCTCTCCGCTAAGATCTCCATTGCTTTCAACAATGTCGTTAGGCAGGAGTTCTCCATTCTCTGTTTCAATATAGTCAATCTCCTCAAGCAGAACTTTGGAGCATTTGATCTTTATGCCCTGCCTTTCTCATCAGGAAAGGCATCTATACACCGTTGTACCAAACCTGTGGGCAGGGAGCATATTTTTCCCAGAGTAATACCCTCTGGACACTGGGAAAGTTGTAGCCCTTGGTCTTCTCAGTTGGTCCCTCCTATAATGGAATCTTCACTCTATGAGTAAAATTGGATAGGGGTGTTCCAAGTGCCAATGTTCATGGGTTGCCAAATAAAAAGAGTACAAGAGAGGTGGGAGAAGAGAGACTCAGACCTCTCAGAGCATCTACCAGGATACAGCTCCTAACAGGAGACTGAGAGGAAAGAGGATGAGAAATGCTGGCAGTCTGCTCTTCCTCAAGTGAAAAACTAGCAGTTGAGAGAGAAGGAGTCCCTGTCTTTCTTCTTGTGGCAGATGACCAATGTGGAATCCTCATAACACAAAGCACTGGGGATAACAGGATGGGCAAGGGGGCAGATTAGGACTCAAATGACACAGACCTCACTGATCATAATAAGATCGAATAGATCTTCCTAATGAAAATTTCTCCAGTTGCTGTATGCCCTTAGGACAATGTATGGAGAATTTAAATGATTGCTTAAAAATATATATTCAACAGTTACTCATCTGGAGTTTCAATAATCCCTTTAACTCTGCTATTCCAAAAGTCTTATTTAGATATACTTCTTTATTTCCCAGAATTTGATCATTTGTCACTTGAAAATTTTTAAACTTTTCCCATTTAATTTTCTTATCTTCCCAGAGGCTCAGTCTTGCCAATTCTTCAGTTAAGAAACAGTTTTCAAATTGAAAATAAGACTAAACTAAATAAATAATTTCTTTTTTTTCTTGCAATTCCTTCATGTCACTGTTGCTACAGAAGATTAAAGTAACTCTTCCTTTCCATTTCTTCTCCATCCCTTCATTCACATCTTCTTTACTTCCAACATTGTCACAATTCTCTCTGAAATTTTACTTGTAGCTATTTCCCCTTTCCTATCAAAGACGCACTAGCTCTACCATCAGTCATTTTTTTTAAAGTGAAAACTAATTTCTCCCTCTGCAATAAAATTAAAGATGTTAATTTATGTAAAGTATTTAGAGGAGTATCTGGCATATGGTAAGTAGACAAAATATATAAAATAATCTTTATTTTTAACGAAAGGCTAAAGCAGAGTCCTAGAAGTTGGAACTAGAGTCGGCTTTAAATTTCAGCTATTTCCAAACTCTGCATTTTATGGATGGGACATCTATAGAAATAAATGATTTACCCAAGTCTTCAGATCAAATACATACATAGATATTATTTCATTTTTTGCTTACAATGACCCTAGGAAGTAGGTTGATTGGGTAACATTATTTGAGGCACACAGAAGTTAATGACTTGCCTAAGCTACCATTAAGTAAGGACAAGACCAAAACGAGAGCCAGATCTCCTGATGAGCATTTGCACGGGCTCAGCTAACATGTTTTTTGCCATCTGCACCACCAGGAAGCTCTTCCCTGGTGGCTCAGGTGGTAAAGAATCTGCCTGCAATGTGGGAGACCTGGGTTCGATCGCTGGGTCAGGAAGATTCCCTAGAGAAGGAAATGGCTGCTGCTGCTGCTGCTAAATCGCTTCAGTCGTGTCCGACTCTGTGCGACCCCATAGACGGCAGCCCGCCAGTCTCCTCCATCCCTGGGATTCTCCAAGCAAGAACACTGGAGTGAGTTGCCATTTCCTTCTCCAATGCATGAAAGTGAAAAGTGAAAGTGAAGTCACTCAGTCGTGTCCAACTCTTAGCGACCCTATAGACTGCAGCCTACCAGACTCCTCCATCCATGGGATTTTCCAGGCAAGAGTACTGGAGTGCAGTGTCATTGCCTTCTCCAGAAGGAAATGGCAACCTCCAATATTCTTGCCTTGAGAATCCCACAGGAGAAGCTGGCAGCCTACAATCCATGGAATGCAAAGAGTCAGACAAGACTGAGCAACTAACATTTTCACTTTCACCTAACATGTTACTGAGTTCATTTTGGATATTAAAAAATGCAATTTAATAGTCCTCTAGAATTTACTAAGGGTTTTCAGATAATATATCCCATTTGCTTTAACAAGTGATGGCATAGATATTGCAACATGAATAAAGGAATGCGATAGTCCTCACAGAGATTGGAAGTCGGGGTGCACAGCTAGTAAAGCCAAGAGCCCAGGACTTCTCGCCCCAAGGCCAGAGGCTTACCTCTCCACCAGGCTGCCTTAGCACAGCTCTCAGGATATTCATCTTATCTTCCTAACATAGGGAACCCTCCTACTTTATATTTATAGCTCCACTCAGTCAGGTGTCTTCATAAAAGAAATTATGCATTTTTGTTCTGCAGCTAAGATTTTAAAATTTCAGGAAGCAATTTCATGCTATTACTTTCATCTTTCTTTCTTTCTTTCTTTCTTTTGTTTCTTTTCATTCATTTCTGAATTACCCAGGTGGGTCATTTAAAACTTGAGACCTTTACGGTTCTTCCATATATTTGTCCTCTGGGTTCACACCACTGTTTTGGTTAGCAAGATCCTACTCTTACGTCTTGCTTTCTTTTAGTAAAGAGTATATTACAACCAGCATGTTCACAAACTTTGAGCACTGGCCCACTCACTCATTTACCAATCTTATGTCAAACTCCTCAAATGTCAAAAGACATGATAGTTTTTAGATAATAAAATAGTTGCATCTCTTTGAAATGCCATAAATCATATTCTATAAGTTTTCAGAAATTTTCCTTAAAAAAGTTATAAAAGTATAAAAAGGCAAATAATATCTTCTCATAGATTAAAATATATTAATGTTAATATTTTTCCAAAATAAACAGTCTTCAATCTCAATTAGAATACTTAACTCCTGCTTCTGTATGCAGTGAAAACTAATTTTTCTCACATTAGATGTTATTATGTTTGGATGTGTTTTCTACAAATAAAAATAGCTTACTTACAGTATCTTCTTATATGATAATTAAAATTTTCTTAACTACTTAAAATGTGAAAATAGTTTTTTTCCTAGTTCAATTTAAAAAGATTATATATTTCTTCTAAAATATTATTAAAATGCAGAAAATAAAAAAGAGAATAATCATCTGAAATATCACATTGATAACCACAATGAAAATTTTAAAAACATGCTTTCAGATATTTTAGAGATATGCAATAATTTTTAGTGTTCTTTTGTAACTTTTTTTTCATTCACCAGTGCCCATGCTAACGTTTCCATATCAATACATATAGATACATGGAATCTTTTCTCTTGGTTTTTAAATTTGGAGGAGTAGGGTACTTGGTTTATTTTTTACCAGAAATGTAGAATTTTAATAATATATCTCCATATAAGGCACTCTTATCATTGGTAATTACAAGGTCTAGTCTTAGTTTATGTCATCTTTACCTTCTTTCCAACCGTGGTCCCTTCTACTCCTCTTACATGTATACTACTTATAATAAATGTGGCATACACCTTTGAATATCTGTGTATCCTTTGTAGACATATATACATATAATAGATGAACACATGTTAGTATACTAAACTAGCAAATAACAATATACACAAAGCACACTAACACAGCTGAGTGCAGCAAGCCACATAGGAATAGATTATTATTCATCATCCCCTTTCACATGCTTTTCTTTTAGACCCATTTTGGCCACAGGCACCATCTTGAAAGTGCTATCTGCATGATTCTGCCTCATCACTGTACAAAAAAAGCAAACACAAGACCAAGAGTACAAGGAATATTTCTCTGGAACCTCGACATTCTGTTCAAAATTTGAAATTGTTTCTCCATTTGCAATTTGTGAGGATGTGTCTCTGTTCTTCTCCCTTTCACTTGTTTTCTACCTTTTATCACACCTCTTTCCACAAGGCAGCATTCTTCTTATTTCAAAGCAACAATCTATATCTTAAAGCAGCATTTTAATGCAGTAGAAATTTAACATATCTTTTAAGATGATATAGGTATTTTTAATTATTATTGCTTATGATGGAGTTCTTTTATAAAATTGTAAAGCTCTAGAGTAGACTATCTCAATCTTACTTCTCCCATGAACTCTGTTACTGTTAATACATGAATCTGCAGAAATTTTATTTATTTCAAGAGCACATATATTTCCCTAGGGATGGGTCTCTACATATTGCCTTCAAGCACACATGTCCCTTGAGGATCTGTGGTATTCATAGGAGTGAAATTGCTGGGTAATTGGTTATATGAATATATAATTTAACTATAACTGACAGATTTCTCTTCAGAATCACTGTACCAGTTCATATTTCCACCAATGTCTTCCGTATATCATGATTTTAACAAATACATGACATTTCATATTATGGAAGGAAGCACTATATTTCACCTCACCATTCCCCTACTTTTGAACCTGTTATTTCTACTTTGGGATATATTATAGTAAAGCTCATAGATACACATCCTTCTATCTTTGTGCAATGTTTTGACTATTTTTTAAAGACAAGTTCTTAAAAATGTAGAAATAGTACAAGATAAAATAACAAGCATATAATGCTTTGGAGGCATATTGGCTAATTGCTTTCAAGAAAGCTTGTACCAATTAGAGTCCCTTTCAGAAATCGCTCATATGTTTGTTCATTTACAAAGTATTTATTAAGTGCTAGTATTTTTCAGGTACGATTTGGGGCCCTGGCCATTAGACACAGAATGATTCTCGATTCCTTAGGGGAGGAAGAACTGTGGGAGAATAAGGAAGCTAAGAGAGAAAATGATCTCCGTTAGGAACTAGCTTCACGCAGTCCCCATAGGAAGCTCTGCTAGATAAATCACAGCACAGAAACAGTCCTACTGGAAGCAGGAGGTTAGGCCATATGTGTCTCCTGAGGTGGACGATGGGGAGTGGGCTGAGCAGAGAAGCTCTCCTTTTGGTCAAATCCAACTCTCCATCAAAGGGGCAGTTGTGCCTTGTCAGCTGCCACCACTCACACTGGCAAGTTGGCAGGGAGTGGGGGTGGGATCAGCTACCTGTGACAGGGATCTGAGGGAGGTATGACCTGTCTGTGGGTAAGAACTTGACAAAGGCTAAAGCCTCAATTATCTTTCTAAGTTAACGACTCTTGAGGCCCTCCCTTTCAATATGAAGGAGGATGAAGAGACTCAATTTTCATTTCTTCATCTCATTTACCTTCTAACAAATAACTTCACAACGGTAGGGTCTACTCAAGTCATCCCCACAGCTGTTTGTGAGCACTATAACCCACAGTGAAGATCTGAAACAACCAGGAGAAAATTTAGAAGCCTCCTTCTCTTTCTTTCAGTGTAGATAATATTCATCTCATCTTAGGTAAAGAGTCATTTGTAGTTTGCCTATTTCTTTAGGCCAAAATTCAATTTTATTTCCACCAGAGGTGCTCAGTAAATGATGACAGGAAATAACATCTCTCCATTTCCAAGTAAGAGAAGATGAGTGAGGCTGTTGGGTGCATATGAGGCAGAAACCATCATCACAACTAGAGTGACCAATCATTTGGGTTTGCCGAGGACTGAAGGGTTTCCCCAGAAAGGACACAGAAATTTCAGCATTAAAACTGGAATCATCCTGGGCAAATCAAAACTTGTGGTCATCCTAAGTCCAAATAACAAATTCAAATTTTACCACTATCTGCGGTTAAAACTGCAATTTTCCACTTTCTGTTTTCAGCAGGGTTTATAATTCTTTGAGTTCACTGTACCTGTGTAGTTTATGAAGTCAAAAGAAATTGATCCAATTCATGGTTTTCACATGAATTACTGAAGATTTACTCTTAAGCAAGAATCTCTTTTAAAAAAATTTTTTCAGAGCTACAAATATTGCCAAATGGTAGAAGAAATCAAAGGTAAAAATAAGCTTAACAGGTGTAAATAACTTAAAATTTAGAGGTTTCATTCTAAATGAATGACAGCAAGTCGAAGAGCAGATTTAATTTCTAGGTTTTTACTAATCCACATTCTCAGACTACAAGTAGGTTTTATGAAGGCATCCCAACTCAATGTCAATATTCAGCCATTTCATTTGTCAGTCTCCTTCACCATGCTGATTGCTAAAATATACGCAGGGAAATTATGGGTAGAAAAAAAGCTAGGAAAAGATAGCAAGGAGAAGAGAAACTAGAAAGAGAAATGAACCAAGCAAGCTGAGGTAGGCTAGCAGAAATATTTTTAGGAAGAAAAATACCAAAGGATGAATTCCGAGTTCACTTTTCTCTCAATAAAGTTTTCTGTCTCTACCTCCAATGAAGTCTTTGCTACATGCAAATATTGTGTAGCTTACATCTTATAGGAGCTAAGAAACAGGGTCTTGTTTTAGTTCAAGGTTGACAGAGTCTGATAGAAGGGCAATGGGAGAGCATTAAACACTGTCCTTACAACTGCAATACTTCACTGGACCCAAGGCTCCGAGCCAGAGATCACCAGACTCGACTGAGCAACTGAACTGAGCTGAGGGTTTCCCAGGTGGCGGCAGTGGTAAAGAACCTGCTTGTCAATTCAGGAGATGTGGGTTTGATCCCTGGGTCCGGAAGGTCCCCTGGAGGAGGGCATGGCAACCCACTCCAGTATTCTTGCCAGGAGAATCCCACTGACAGAGGATTCTGGCAGGCTGCAGTCCATGGGGTCGCAAAGAGTCAGGCATGACTGAAGCAACTTAGCTATAAAATAAAGGTTCAGAACACTCTTACTTGGATATTAAGAGGAAAGATGATTATATTAGCTGGCATCTGGACAACACTTGCAGACTTTATGACTCCCTAACACCCAGGTGAAATTCATCCTAAGTGCCTTATCGGTTAAGTCCAAGCTTAACCACATCTGCAGGCACCAATCTTTGCTGCCACAAGGATATCAGACAAGACAGCCTCTGCGTGCATGATCTTTCTCACTACGCTGCACCATGGTAACCTGCTATTTCTGATAAGACACTATCTCATTATGTATCAGTCACACCTTCCCACTATTTGATACCTACATTTATATTTTATAGAAACTGAGAAGACAAAATACATTTAATAAGGAAAAGTTCTGCTACAAAATCTATTAAGTAGAACCTCTTTTTGTTGATGGCCTTAGACACCTTGTACAAACTGAGTGACTGCTCTGAGAAAATATACAGTATGTAAACCTACCAGGAATCAATTTGTTCTTCTCTGATGGATCAAGGACAGAATGCTGGCAATTCATCTTGGGGAGTTACAAAAATAATAGATGGGGAAGATTAGTGGACATGGGAACCTTATCAGGAAATGCAGGTTGTTACCAACAGCAAAGGAAATGACTGTTATACTTGCAAATGAGGATTTCTATCACATGTTTCACTGGGTCACTGGAAAAACTCCCTGGGAGCTTTTCAACAAAGCATATCTGTGCCTATGCATCCCTCTGGAAATATTCATGAGATTGAAAAGCTGAAATCAGCTTTGACATTAATATCAATCTCGACTGTCTTCCAAGACCAAAGTTGATTTATTTTTCTAGGAAGATACACAAGGAAGTAACTGATAGTTTTAATTAGGTCACCTACTCCAGTCTCTGGGAACAGCTCATTGCAATATGCTTATTTGTTTTACATCTTATGTTACTAGAATATTGCAAAAAATAATGCTTCCACCATCTTCTAAGGAGAACGCCTATAAATGTATATAAGGAAATTGAAGTTGTTCAGTCATGTCCAACACTTTGCAACCCCATGGACTATAGCCTGCCAGGCTCCTACATCCATGGGATTTTCCAGGCCAGAATACTGGAGTGGGTTGTCATTTCCCTCTCCAAGGGATCTTCCCAACCCAGGGATCGAACCCGGGTCTCGCACATTACAGGCAGACTCTTTACTGTGCGAGCTGCCAGGGAATCCCTAAATGTATATAGGGAAAGCTTTTCTAAATAACTTTTTTTACTAATTGTGATAAAAATCCTTTTTCTTGTTCTTTGTTCAACTCATCTCCATCTAAGTCAGTAGATTTTTTTCTTCTCTCAAACATTAAATTTCCTCTGAAGAGAAAACAAGCAAAAAAATAAATGCTAAATTAATTACTTTGGTATAAAATGCCTATGACCACTCTACAGGATGTTTAATGTTTCTCATGGACACTACTCCTCCTCTCCTTCATTACTTAACATTCTTTGATATAAAATGAAAATGAGATTTACTTTGCAAAAGTTACAATTTCCTCTATTTGGTGAAAACATTATAGAAGTCAAACGGTCAAATTTCTTAATATTTTTAATAACTACCACCTCAATCACCTGGAGGAAGATATGGCAACCCAGTCCAGTATTCTTGCCTGGAAAATCCCATGGACAGAGGAGCCTAGCAGACTACAGTTGATAGGGTTGCAAAGAGTCGGATACAACTTAAGCAACTGAGCACGCATGTACCACCTCAATCACTCTCCAACTACATTGGACCACATCCTACTCCTAGATACTAAGAAGCACTAGGAAGAAAAAATAATAAAAATAGATATAAAAAGTAGATATTCAATGACAACTTCTTTAAAATGAAAAAGATAGATTGGGGTACTAGGAGCTTAAAGGGAAAGAGCCACTTACTAATTCACAAAGCTTTCAACAGGGGCCCACTGCAATCTGTCCACTAGAGCAGGTACCAGCCACGTGTGTCAGGTACAGCACCAAATGCCAGAGAAAAATGAGCAAGATTCGGGAAACTACGGACACATATGGCCTGTAATGCTGTTTATAGTCGCCATTGTAGTAGTATGGTCAGAGCACAAGAGGGAGGTCTTTATTCTGGCTTGGGGTTTACCAAGAGAAAAGCGTACCTAGAACTTGCCTATCTGGGATTGGAAGATGAGTCCATTTTGCCAGGGAGCCAGGGATACAGGAAGAAAGCAAGGGAACGTGGAACATCCAAATGAGTAGCTCATATTCAGTGAACAATTTCTAAAACAAAAACATACATAGGTTTTTCCAAGTCACTACTATCCATCTTCAGAATTTAAGCTTGAAGTCTTAGCTCAGTAGGGTGCTTTTTTCCTAAATATCATAAAATTTAAAAAAAAAAAGATATTCAATGACTACATTTTAAAATGAAAAAAAAAAAAAGCAAAGAACCGTAATCTGATTCTTTTATGAATTGCAGAGCTCTGGCCTCCTTCCTCACAGCAGATTAGATAATGGGGAAAACAGAGAGGTAGTTCTATCACAGGCAAAATAATAAAGTCACATTTGCCCATTTTAAGTCTGATGTTCCTCTAACTCTAATGGACTGCATGGTTCTTTATTCCTTAAATCTACTAGGAATGAAGAGCATGCCTGTTCTTTTTCCGAGTGAAACTGTGCCCCTCAACTTTACTCTAATTCCATCTGCTTTTCACAGAGGAAAAGGAAAGCAAAGCTCTCCTCTATGAGCAGGAGCTACTGCTGCTATGAGAATTTTCCACTTTGTTAGCAGCCAGGCAAAGGAAAAAGAAATCAGCTTTTTCCTTTTTCTGTCCTCCACATTCCCCTAATTTCTAAGGGGAGTTCTCTACTTGATGGGTTCTTTGGGCCTCTGTGATGCTACAGAACAGAGGGAGTCAGAGAGGGAGTCAAAAAGGTAGTGAGTAGGAAAAGGAGAAGAATGAGTCCAATGTGGTTAGCTAATTTATAGGATGAAATGGTGAAGGCTTCCCAGGTGGCACAGTCATGAAGAATCCACCTGAAATGCAGGAGATGCCAGAGACGTGGGTTCAATCCCTGGGTCAGGAAGATCCCTGGAGGAGGATATGGCAACCTACTCCAGTATTCCCGCCTGGAAAATTCCACAGACAGAGGAGCCTGGTGCACCACAGTCCATGGGGTTCAAAGAGCTAGACATGACTGAGCACATATACACATGGTAAGTGAAGACTAGGAAGATGAGGAGAGAAAAGCCATTGGGATGGAAGGAGATAAGAAAACATTTGAGAAGCTAAGACTCTTAAGGGAAGAGGTGCTGGAGCAGCTGCAGAATATACTGGAAGTAGCTAAATGATTAAAGAGAATTTTAACAAGTATGCTGCAACCTGTGCGTTTAGATACCCGGCATGACTTACATGAAAGACTAGTCCAAAATTTCAAATTTTTTTTAATTTCTTTGATTTTCATGACTGCATTTCTGTAATAATAGCTGTGCTCCAAGACTGGATCCTACAGCTCTAGTCTAACAAGGATTATGCCTCTTTGATATATAAGTTTACTGGTCAGTGAATAATATTAATCTTACTCTGCCCACTACGGTAGCCACCAGTCACATGCGGCTATCAAGTGCTTGTGGCGTGGCTAGTCTGGATTGAGATGCACTGTAACTGTGAAATACGTACAGAATATTGAAGACCTAGTTTAAAAAAAAAAACAGGAAGGAAAGGAGAAAGAAAGGAAGAAAGAAGGAAATAAATCACCTTAATAATCTGTATATGCTGCTGCTGCTAAGTCGCTTCAGTCGTGGACGACTCTGAGAGACCCCATAGACGGCAGCCCACTAGGCTTCCCCATCCCTGGGATTCTCCAGGCAAGAACACTGGAGTGGTTGCCATTTCCTTCTCCAATGCAGGAAAGTGAAAAGTGAAAGTGAAGTCGCTCAGTCGTGTCCGATTCTTCGCAATCCCATGGACTGCAGCCTACCAGGCCCCTCAGTCCATGAGATTTTCTAGGCAAGAGTATTGGAGTGGGTTGCTTTTGCCTTCTCCAAATCTATATATGAGTTACATGTTAAAACAGTAATGTTAGCTGTATTAAGTAAAACATATTATTGATATTAATTTACCTGGTTCCTTTTGTATTTTTTAACATGACTATGAAAAAATTTTCAATTACATATGTGCTCGCATTTTTGTCTTACATTTTTACTGGTACTTTTATACTAATTTATAAAAGAAACTGAGTGAGCATCCTCTGTGAGCAAAACACCCTATGAGATCAGGTGGGTTTCCTGTGGGTTCAGTTCAGTTCAGTTCAGTCACTCATTCATGTCTGACTCTTTCCGACCCCATGAATCACAGCACGCCAGGCCTCCCTATCTGTCGCCTGGAGATCACTCAAACTCACGTCCATCGAGTCAGTGATGCCATCCAGCCATCTCATCCTCTGCCGTCCCTTTCTCCTCCTGCTCCCAATCTCTCCCAGCATCAGGGTCTTTTCCAATGAGTCAACTGTTTGCATGAGGCGGGTTAGGAAGCAGTTAAGTTCACAAGCTACGGAATTCATATTTCTGGGTTTACTCCTGGCACCATCAGCCATGAGCGATTCATGTGACTCATGTGATCTTAGATAAAGCATTCAACATCTTTATTTTTGTATTTATTTGCTTGTTTGTTTTGCCTGCACCACACAGCATGTGGAGTATGGGATCTTAATAGTACTCCCTCCCTCTCCCATTCCCATCCCTCCCCTCTCCAGGAATTGAACCTTGACCTGAATAATGGAACTGATAATTGTACCTTCATCACAAGGTAACTGATATAGATAAAACACTTGTAAGAACATTGTAACATGCCTGGTACATAATAAGAAATTGATCAATCTTAGCTTTTATTACCATTAGGTAGGAAAGGGTACTAAAATGTCTTGAGTGCTCTTTAGGTTTCATGTCTTTCTTAAAGCCCCATGAGGGCAGGGAATATTTATATTTTGTTCTCTTCTTTTCTTTGCAACTAATAACACAATAGGTAGCAGGAACATATCTAACTAAATACTGAGTGAATGAGTCAGGGATGAAGAATGAACTAATAGACAATATTATTACTTTCATTTTACAGAAGAGGAAATTGAAACTTATGGAAATTCAGAGGTGAAAAAGAGAAGCAACAAAATCCAAAAATGCTAGTGCCAACATTTAAATCCAAATTTACATGAACATTCACAGACTGAACTCCAGGTGCATCCTATCTAGAGAAATAAAATACATTTCAAGTAAAAACAAATAATATTAATATTACTAGCCCACAGAGGGTGCCATTTAAAGAACCTGATTGATGATTACTACAGAAGTTGGGCCTGGAAAGGCTTCATATCCAGGAGGGGTATTGTGGAAAAGGTTGTAAAGGGCTGAGATAGAAGCTGGACCTCTACAGGTTTATCAAATTTGATTTAGTGGGTGCTTGGTCTGGGAAAAGGGTCCCTTGGCAAATGGAACAGACTGATTGCCACAACTGAAGTGGAAATGCTAAGGCAAGTTTTTGGGCTGTGAAATGGATCTTCTTTTTCTTGGAGAAGATAATTTGTGTAAACTTATTAATAAGATTTAAGCAAAAATAAGCTTGTGTTTAGATCTTAGGCGATGAATAAAGGCCAAGTTTAGATGTTAAAAAGGTATCAAGTATATAATAGAATAGTACTTTCTGCTTCCCTCTTTAGTTCTGTCTAGACAAGACAGCAGCAGTGTGCAGGACACAACAGGAAGAGAGGGATGCTGGAGGTGGGGAAATAATTAAGGATATTATTGCAACATCCTGTCATGAGATAGTAAAGGTAAGAATTAGAGGTTTGAAATAAGAATGGGAAGAAAGGGAGCAATTTCAAAAACTCTGAAAAGAGTGTTCTAATTCCAAAGACCTAATCTGGATGACCCTAAAGTCTGGGTCACATATTTTAGCAAAGTAAAATATGTGACCCAATTAAAGGGCAATAACATGTCAAAACTTATGCTACAAGTAAAATGAAATTTTAATTTATTTTCCTTTTTTTAAATATTCATTCTTTATTTCTCTTAATTTGCACATGGCTGACATTTGGCTTGTTCTGAGGTCTAGCCACTCTACTCAGAAGTGCTTACTAAACTGAATCCCTCCTTTTGTTCCTTTGCTTTACTACAAGCACTTGTCATTTATATTCCCTTTCTTTTTTTTCTCGTTGGAGTTATTTTAAAGAGCTCCTATGTTGAATTAAAATATTTGTTTATAATTTTTTTCTATCTCCAGTCTTGGCTTCCTCTGGGTAACACCTCTTATCCTCCAGCCCAGAAGTGTCTGCTCTTAAATCTAACATCTACTCTGTGTTCTAAAAATGACTAGCTCATAGTACTGACTAGTTCACAATTTATTGAGGAATTTTAATAAAAAGAATTCGCCTTTTAGGGCTTTATTATGTGAAGCGTGCTTGACCTTTTCAAAGCTATATGCTTTTGTCTGATTCTATAATAATCTTGTAGAATTTAATATTGTAAATTGTCCATATTTGAGTATCTTCCTCATTGGTTTGCAACATCTTTGAGAGTAACAATCTCTTGACTATTGAAAAAAGATTAGTTTTTTGACTTTAAGTTACTGAAGCTCAGAAAATTGGGGTGGAATTTTAACAGAGAAAACAAGGCTGCCTCTGTGTTGGATCTATTCCCTTTAGGGCTACTTTTGTACTCTGTTGTCTGTGCTCAGTCATATTGGCTCTGCACCACTGTAAAAGAATGTTGCCTGGAGCCTGAAATGTACATGACAGCCCATTCTCAAGGCTCTCCCAGACTCTACCTTTAAAAGTGTAAAACTTTTCCATTCATACAGAAGTAAAAAGTTGCAGAACAGAAAATAACAATTGTTCGAGGTTTATAGGAACATTATAACCAGACCTATATGGACAGCTGCAAAAATAAAGGATTCTGACACCAAGAAGTTTGCAACAACCAATCACTCCCCTCCTGCTTTTAGTACAAAAGAAAGCTGAATTTTAACTCAGGCAAAATGATTCTTTGAGATGCTAGTCTCCTTGTGACTTCTTGGCTTACTGGTTTTCTGAATAAAGCCACTATTCTTTGCCCCAATACTTTCTTTCAATCTGTTGGTCCATCATGCATCAAGCAAGTATGTGCTTGGACTCAATAACAGAAGGAAGAGGCTTCAAGAAGATGCTGGACTTCCTGTGATAATGGTTTGTGAAATTTAAGTATTTAATTAGACAAGTAGTATATGTATGCCTCTATTTGCACTCTAAAAAGGTGGACTATGTGATTACTGTGTTAGTAGGAAATCAAACATACCTCTGGTCAGTTCTTACTCAACAAAAGAATGTTGTTCTGATTCACTGTGCATTTTAGAACTAAAATATATTAATTCTTGGAACAAAGGAACACAGATTAACAATTGTTTTGTTTTTTCATCCCAATCTTAGTTTAAATAACTACAATACAAAACTAAGAAACATCTCATGCAGATAGCATATCGATTAGATTAATACGTATTTGTCAAAGTAAATCTGTGCATTAACATGAAACACCAAGAGTGTTACACACGTTTTTTTCACCAATGTTTACACTTAAAATAACACTAGATGAAGTACTTGTGTCATTCTAATCTGGCAGCCACATGAAAAATAATGACTTGGAATCTATAAGACAACTGTTTTTCACTAACATCACTAACATCACAATACCTGATTAGAAAGGCTATGGAGGGTTATTTTTAAATTCTTAAGTAACAGAATTGCCTAATGAAAAATTTATTCGTAGAATTTGAAGAAAACATGTATAGAACAGTCTAGAAAGAATGGTATGACAATAAGGAGATTCACAATTATAACAAGCAACGTATTACCTACTGCTGGAGACCAAGGGAACCGGGACTAGCAGGAAGGAGGAGGGTCCCATGGAGACTGTTCAAGGGAAGAATGGGGCAGCTAGAGGCAGAGTGGGCACAGAGAAGTGAATGCAGAGGACTTGGCAGTTGGCAAAACCAAGACGACTTTCCGCAAAAAAAATGAGTAAACTGAGAAATGGGAGACTGGGTTAAAAAGTGAGGTGAGGTCAAATAACTTTCTTCTTTTTCTTGAGCTCTTCAATTCTTCAGTTTTAGGTTTAAATGAATCATAAACTTTAACATCATTCAGGCAACAGCGGAGGCAATGCTTGGAAGCCCAAGATGCTGTGCTCTGGAGTTTCAAAAAGCTTTAATCCAACTATACATTTTATTTTCAGGCTTGTTAGTTTTCACAGTGCCGTATTATTGACGTGTGTTTTTTAACTGTTGTTGTTCCTATCAATCCTTGTCAATTCTGAAGAACTTGACCATTTTCAGAGCTTTTGCTGTGGTAAAAAAGCAACTGACAAACACCTACTACATTGCACCCTGTGGGTACTCCATAAACACTTGTTTCCTGCCTGGCTGAATATGTCTTCAGGAACAGAGGCAATAAACCCAACTGCCTCAAAAATAACAGATGGTGGTATCTGGTAAGTGTTTCCCCTGAGGCCTTGTTAAATACATAACTGATGTCAGGAGGCAATTGCATCTTGCTCCCTTTTCAAAACAAGTAATATTTCATACGTGCATATGTGTGAAAGAATGAACTAAAGTCACACTGATTCCTAATCTCCTGAGACTTCTATGAGGATTAGGAAAAACCAGCCATAATGAGGGAAACAAATAATAGTTGCGAAACTGGTCAAGCCAAGGAGATGATATGTTGTGAGGTAATAACAGATCTGGATGGATTTTGAATTAATGTGTTAATCACTTTGTTGTTAGGAATGAACGGAAGAAACTGAGGAAAGTTGCGGGGGGGGGGAACAAGAGCAAGTATATATCAAAAATATATCATTCATAATCCATAATTCATGTTATCTCCCTAAAGTTTAAAACCTTAAATCATGATACTTCCTTGCTTCAGTTCAGTTGAGTTCAGTCGCTCAGTCATGTCCAACTCTTTGAGACCCAATGGATTGCAGCATGCCAGGCCTCCCTGTCCATCACCAACTCCCGGAGTTTACTCAAACTCATGTCCATTGAGTTGGTGATGCCATCCAGCCATCTCATCCTCTGTCGTTCCCTTCTCTTCCTGCCCCCAATCTCTCCCAGCATCAGGGTCTTTTCCAATGAATCAACTCTTCGCATGAGATGGCCAAAGTACTGGAGTTTCAGCTTCGACATCAGTCCTTCCAATGAACACCCAGGACTGATCTCCTTTAGAATGGACTGGCTGGATCTCCTTGCAGTCCAAGGGACTCTCAAGAGTCTTCTCCAGTACCACAGTTCAAAA
>SJYC01141255.1:0-15139 GCA_006408675.1 Madoqua kirkii | reverse complement strand
AGTTTGTAAATTATGTCTTCTTAGAAAATTATCCCTTTATCGAAATTCACATTATTTATAAACACTTTTTATACTGTTTATTTCATTAAATTATGAAGTTATTATCACTTGTTATTTCTTATTCTATATAAGAAATTGTCATTGTTATTGCTATTTTGATATTAGACTAATTTATTTGCTATTTAAATTTTTAAGGAATTTGCTCATTTATGTATTGTTTTTAAAGTTTTAATTCATTACATTTCTTTTTTATATTAATTCCTTCTTTCTGTTTTCATTCTTTCACTTTTATTTTCTAAATTTTGATGTTAAATACTTAGAAAAATTTTATTTTTACTCATAAAAATGTTCAGCTTTAAACTTCACTCCGAATAGGGCTTTCACTGTATATTATAGTCCTGTTTTACCTTGCATTTCCTTTCGGATCAAAAGTTGTTAAAACAGACGTTTCATGTGTCCAAGAAAAGATGTGTCCTTATTTTTTCTGACTTTGTAACTGACTTCTTGCTTTATTCTCTGGTGCTCAAAGAATTTTGTCTATAATACTTGTATCTTTTGGAATTTATTGAGGTTTTATTTTTTGAGGCCCCAAATACTTATATTTGTGAGTTTACCGTAGATATGTGAAAGCAACTGTTCTCTGTTATTAAGGGACTGTGTTTGATAGATGCTCATCAGCTTTATCTTCTTCTTGCTTATGTCACTTAGGCTTTCTCAATCTTCTTTTTTACAGAAGTGCTTGCTTTGCACTTACTGTAGGTTTATAAAAGTGATAATATAAACAAATTAGGCCCAGCATTTTTAATAATCAATTGGAAAAATTATACTGGTGAAACTGTCAAAATATAAGTATTCTCTTACTATTAGTTATAAATTTAAAGAGAAATGAAAAGTTATAAAATGAGTATTTGTTTAGTATTTAATATGTAACACTGTTTAACTTACTATACAGTGCAAGCATTTTGTGTATGCTTGGGCACATTGGTATATTCCTTGCTAAGTTTGGATCAACATCCACGACTTAATCCTTTATACATTTCCAATGGTGTAAAATGCCTCTGAGAGTTCTTTCAATGTGAAGTTTTTTGCTGACATCACTTCCTCTAGGGCATATCCTCTGGCTGTGCATCTATAAGCTCTTAGGCAGCAACAGTGACAACATTCCCATGGGCAGCTATTTCTTCTAGGATCCATTTATATCAATTCAGATTTCACTTTGAGAGTTACCACTTTTCACTTCTTTGCTGCACTCTTATATCTGATGAACAAGCCTCTGTTCATATTATGTATTTTTACAGACAAGGTGTGCTTAGTCACTCAGTCATGTCCCACTCTGCAACTCCATGGACTGTAGCCAGGCTCCTTTCACCATGGAATTCTCCAGGCAAGAATACTGGAGTAGGTAGCCATTCCCTTCTCCAGGGGATCTTCCTGGCCCCAGTATTGAACCCAGGACTCCTTCATTGCAAGTGCATTCTCTATCGTCTGAGCCATCGGGGAAGAGAAAACACATATATACACTTTACTGTTTGTTAGTGAACTGCTTAACAGATACTCATTGACCAGTCACCAACATACTTTGAAAGAAATGATATAATCCCTGATCAAAAAGTGAATCTATTATTTACATAGCAATTTATAGAATGAAGCATTGGTAAAAGAGTTTGTATTTTATACAATTACTCACAGCTAAAATAGCATGGTAATAGAAATTTGAAATATGTTGTTGGGGAACTGATGCTCTGAACCATCCATGGATGATGGTTAGAGATGATACCTGAATTTTAGCCACTTAATGTTATTCTGGACTCAGAAAAGTAGATGAAAGTTTCCTATCGATTTTGCGTCTTCTATTTTTCTATAATCTCTTGGAATGTTTACTTTATGAAATGTACTACTATGCCATCAGTTGAGAAACATACTAAAACTGTTACCTTTGTCTAAATTCATACTTCAGGCATTCTCGTTTCAGCTAGTGCTTTTTGACTTGAATTCTACCTTGATAGACATTAAGACTGTGATTCTCTGTTCTCTTTTTGCTGTGCATTTATTATAATAGATACCTTTGCTTATTATTTTGTCCTTTATGAATCTGATGTTTTAAGTGGCATTCTTGTATAAAATGCAGAATTCAATTTTATTTTGTGGCCTATACTGAAAACAAATTTTTTCAGTTTTATTGAAATATAGTTGACATATAATATTGTGTAAGTTTAAAATGTATAATATAGTGATTTTATATATGTACATATATTGTGAAATAATTACTACAATAAGGTTATTTAACATCCATCACTTCATATTGTTACAATTTTTTGTCCTTATGATAAGAACTTATATAATTTCTTGTCAAGTTTTAAATATTCAGTCCAGTATTATCAACTATAGCTAACATTAATGCTCCCAAACTAGTTATTTCATAACTGGAAGTTTGTGCTTTGGCCACACTCACTCAGTTCCCCATCCTACTCCCTGCCTTTGACAACCACCAATGTATTCTCTGGGCTTCCTTGGTAGCTCAACTGGTAAATATTCCACCTGCAGTGTGGGAGACTTGGGTTGGGAAGATCGCCTGGAGGAGGGCATGGCAACCCACTCCAGTATTCCTTGTCTGGAGAATCCCCATGGACAGAGGAGCCTGGTGAGCTACAGTCCATGGGGTTGCAGAGTCAGACATGACTGAGAGACTCGGCACACAACGCATTGTTTCACTGAGTTTCTATTTTATAGATTTCACATATGAGTGAGACCATACTCTACTTGTGTTTCTTGATCAGACTCATTTCATTGAGCATAATGCACTTTCAAAGTCTGTCCATGTTATAGCAAATAGTAGGATATCCTTCATTTTCACGGCTGAATAGTATTCAATTGTGTGCATATATACCACCTTTTCTTTATTGATTCATCTGTCAGTGCACACTAATGTTTTCATGCCCTGGCTATTACAAATAATGTTGCAATAAAAATGGGGGTGATGAGAGACTCGGCACACAATGCATTGTTTCACTGAGTTTCTATTTTATAGATTTCACATATGAGTGAGACCATACTCTACTTGTGTTTCTTGATCAGACTCATTTCATTGAGCATAATGCACTTTCAAAGTCTGTCCATGTTATAGCAAATAGTAGGATATCCTTCATTTTCACGGCTGAATAGTATTCAATTGTGTGCATATATACCACCTTTTCTTTATTGATTCATCTGTCAGTGCACACTAATGTTTTCATGCCCTGGCTATTACAAATAATGTTGCAATAAAAATGGGGGTGCAGATATCTCTTCAGGATATTGACTTTATTTCCTTCAGATATGTACCCAGAAGCAAAATTGCTGGATCGTATAGTAGTTCTACTTCTAATTTTTTGAGGAATCTCCATAGTGTTTTGCTTAGTGGCTGTACCAGTTTACATTCCAACCAACAATACACAAAGTTTCCCCTTTCTCCTTATCCCCACCAGCAGTCATTATCTCTTGTCTCTTTGATGACAGCCATTCTACCAGGTGTGAGATAATAGCTTACTGTGGTTTTTTTGATTTGCTTTTTCCTAATGATCAGTGATATTGAATACCTTTTGACACAGCTGTTGGCCATTGGAATATCTTCTTTGGAAAATTGTTTATTTCTTAGGTGCTTTATTCATTTTTGATTATTTGGTTTTTGCTTTTTTTAGATATTAACTCCTTATCAGAAGTATGGTTTGCAAAACTTTTCCCCCACTTTTTAGGTTTCCTTTTCATTTTGTTTAAGATTTATTTTGCTGTTGCAGAAGCTTTTTAGTTTGATGTTGTTTTATGTGTTTACTTTTGCTTTTGGTGTCAAACCCAAAACAAGCCTCAGCTTGACCCATGTCAAAGAGATTTTCCCTATGTTTGCTTCTGGGAGTTCTGAAAATATTTTTATAGATAAGTTAATTCTATTTATTGTTATAGATGAATAGCTATGTATGTATTTTCTTAATTATCAAGAGCAATGTTTTCTTCTATACATTTTCTATTTCTTTAATGCTCTTCATCCTGTTAGTGTTTAAATTTTACGTATTAGTGTAATAGTTTCTCACATCAACTATGATAATAGTTTAATCAAAGTCAAATATTTTAATGCCACTATCACATTTATGAATGTGATTAATGTTGAAATTAGAATCTATGATTCAGGTCACCATTTCTAGTTACAGATCTAAGGAAAGATGTTTCAAAACTGACAACTTATAATTAAATCTTCTCTTTGATTCTACATTGAATCGTTGTGGTATCTGTTTCATCTTTCAAGGGAGATCAGCTACCTCTGCCATAAGAGCCTCATTTTTGTGATATATGTGCTTCGAATTATAAATTTGGACATTGCTTTAAACTATAAATTTGGACATGGGGTATTCTTGCTCAAAATATATATCATCCAATACTAAGAAAAATATAAACAGAAAGCCTGCTTTACAAATTTTATGAAAAATGAGTTGATATTTGAATTCCATGTATTCTAATACCTCTTTTCTTCTTTCTCTACTTCTGAAAACACTAATCTCCTCTTCTGACCTCACTCTTCCCAGTCATTATGCTGTTCCCAGGTTTCACACAATATCCCACCATGATAATCCATTTGACTTTTTATTAAAACTTACTATTTCCTTATTCCAACCCGAATCTTCCCACTTAAGTAAACTGGGTGTTAGGGAATCAACATCTTACTTCTAGCAAATAATGCATTTTCTTTTTCTAACAAAATTTATAGGACTGGATTAGCCTAAAGAACTCATTTCCTAGAAATGTACTATTTTCTTTAGAGATTATTTATTTGGTTTTTAAAAAAATGTATGCACAGGTGCTTCAGGAAATACTGAACACTACAAAAAAGGCAAGAAAAAGACGACAGAAATTTCAGGCAAGTATGTTAGGAGAGATATAAAAATAACAGGATTTTTGGCATCCTTGATTGCTTTATTCTAATCAAATGGATTTTAGAATAAATTGAAACTTTATCAGTAGTTTCATTCATCCAGAAATGTCTATTAGGGCTCCACTTTATGTTATATATTGTAATAAATATGGACAGCATAATGACATATGACACAATCACTATTAGGCACAGAACACAATTTTAAAAAAATGTATGCACAGGTGCTTCAGGAAATACTGAACACTACAAAAAAGGCAAGAAAAAGACGACAGAAATTTCAGGCAAGTATGTTAGGAGAGATATAAAAATAACAGGATTTTTGGCATCCTTGATTGCTTTATTCTAATCAAATGGATTTTAGAATAAATTGAAACTTTATCAGTAGTTTCATTCATCCAGAAATGTCTATTAGGGCTCCACTTTATGTTATATATTGTAATAAATATGGACAGCATAATGACATATGACACAATCACTATTAGGCACAGAACACAGCAGATGTTTTTCATACAGATTTGTAAGTTTTAGAGAGAAGACAGTACAATGCATTATTATGAAACTGCATGGATGGGGCAGTGAAGTCAGGAAACAGTAATTGCAAAACTTCAGAACTGTGAAACAGAAGTGTGTAAATAATGAATACACAGTCATAGTGTGGAATGGAAACGGAAATTTCAAGAGAGCTGATGTTGGAAAAGTGAAAGAAAGTATAACTTGCATGTCCTGACAAGGAATTCAATTTTCATCCTTAAGACAGTGCAGAATTACTGATGAATAAAGCCTTTGACTGTGTGGATCACAATAAACTGTGGAAAATTCTGAAAGATATGGGAACACAAGATCACCTGACCTGCCTCTTGAGAAACCTATATGCAGGTAAGGAAGCAACAGTTAGAACTGGACATTGTACAACAAACTGGTTACAAATAGGAAAAGGAGTACATCAAGGCTGTATATTGTCACCTTGCTTATTTAACTTACATGCAGAGTACATCATGAGAAACGCTCGACTGGAAGAAGCACAAGCTGGAATCAAGATTGCTGGGAGAAATATCAATAACCTCAGATATGCAGATGACACCACCCTTATGGTAGAAAGTGAAGAGGAAATAAAGAGCCTCTTGATGAAAGTCAAAGAGGAGAGTGAAAAAGTTGGTTTAAAGCTCAACATTCAGAAAACTAAGATCATGGCATCTAGTCCCATCACTTCATGGGAAATAGATGGGGAAACAGTGGAAACAGTGTCAGACTTCATTACTGGGGGCTCCAAAATCACTGCAGATGGTGATTGCAGCCATGAAATTAAAAGATGCTTACTCCTTGGAAGGAAAGCCATGACCCACCTAGATAGCATATTAAAAAGCAGAGACATTACTTTGTCAACAGAGGTCCATCTAGTCAAGGCTATGGTTTTTCCAGTGGTCATGTATGGCTGTGACAGTTGGACTATAAAGAAAGCTGAGCACCAAAGAATTGATGCTTTTGAATTGTGATGTTGGAGAAGACTCTTGAGAGTCCCTCGGACTGCAAGGAGATCCAAACAGTCCATCCTAAATGAGATCAGTCCCGGGTGTTCATTGGAAGGACTGGTGTTGAAGCTGAAACTCCAATACTTTGGCCACCTGATGTGAAGAGCTGACTCACTGGAAAAGATCCTGATGCTGGGAAAGATTGGGGGCAAGAGGAGAAGGGGAAGACAGAGGATGAGATGGTTGGATGGCATCACCAACTTAATGGACATGGGTTTGGGTGAACTCCAGGAGTTGGTGATGGACAGGGAGGCCTGGCGTGCTGCAGTTCATGGGGTCTCAAAGAGTTGGATGTGACTGAGCAACTGAACTGAACTGAACTGACAAGAAAGTCAGTGACATCATTTTCTACAAAAAGACCAAAACAAGGAAAGAAAAGTTGAGGAATGACACTTAACTACTTTATTCTACTTCAGGTTTGTTATTACACAAACTTAAGATTGTTATTATTTTTAAATGGTTATCTCTTAATGGTCAGTTCAAAAGGTAATAGTATTTTCAAAAGAGTCCTTTAATCTTGTTCTTAGCAGAAGGTAATATAACTTCAACCCAAAAACTTTCCTTAACCAGACACCTTTCACTGTGGCTCTGGCACTTATTTTTACTTCTTCTTTTCCAAACGATTTATATCATCTCATGATGCAGATTTTTTTCATACTGTCCATGGGGTTCTCAAGTCAAGAACACTGATGTGGTTTGCCATTCCTTTCTCCAGGGGACCACATTTAGTCAGAACTCTCCACCATGACCCATAATCTTGGGTGGCTCCAGATGACATGGCTCATAGTTTATTGACTGTGCCAAAGCCTTTGACTGTGTTGATCACAATAAACTGTGCAAAATTCTTCAAGAGATGGGAATACCAGACCAACTTACCTGCCTCCTGAGAAATATGTCTGCAGGTCAAGATGCAACTGCAACGATGGACAGGTTCCAAATTGGAAAGGAGTACATTAAGGCTGTATATTGTCAGCCTGTTTATTTAACTTATAGGCAGAGTATACCATGAGAAACCCTGGGCTAGAAGAAGCACAAGCTGGAATCAAGATTGCTGGGAGAAATATCAATAATCTCAGACATGCAGATGACATCACCTTTATGGCAGAAAGCAAAGAAATGAAGAACCTCTTGATGAAAGTGAAAGAGGAGAGTGAAAGCTGACTTGAAACTCAACATTCAAAAAACTAAGATCTTGGCATCCAGTCCCATCACTTGATGGGAAAGAGATGGGGAAACAGTGTCAGACTTTATTACTAAGGGCTCCAAAATCACTGCAGACGGTGATTGCAGCCAAGAAGTTAAAAGACGCTTGCTCCTTGGAAGGAAAGCTATGACCAACCTAGATAGCATATTAAAAAGCAGAGGCACTGCTTTGCTGAAAGTCTGTCTAGTCAAAGTCATGGTTTTTCCAGTAGTCATGTATGGATGTGAGAGCTGGACTATGAAGGAAGCTGAGTACTGAAGAACTGATGCCTTTGAACTGGTGTTGAATTGGTGTTGGATAAAGACTCTTGAGAGTCCCTGAACTGAAAGATCAATCAATCCTAAAAAAAATCAGTCCTGATATTCATTGGAAAGACGGATGCTGAAGCTGAAGCTGGCCAACACTTTGGCCACCTGATGTGAAGAACTGACTCATTGGAAAAGGCCCTGATGCTGGGAAAGATTAAGGGCAGGAGGAGACAGGGACGACAGAGGATGAGATGGCTGGATGGCATCATCAGCTCGATGGGCATGAGTTTGAGCAATCTCTGGGAGTTGGTGATGGGCAAGGAAGCCTGATGTGCTGTAGTCCATGGGGTTGCAAAGGGTCAGACACAACTGAGTGACTGAACTGAATTGAAAATGCAGTTTATAAGCATTTTTGTTGCCTTCACAATGATTGTCTTTTATTTGCTATCTATAGGCACCATGTGTATTTATAGTCTGTGAGAGTAGTTGGCAACTACTCAGTACTTTATGTCAGATTTGTTTTTGACCCACCAACCTTGAGTTGCAGGAACAGAAATAAAACAAACAGAGGTGAAAGTCAGTGGACCCAGCAATGTTTTTCTCTTTCAAACACTGTGACTTTATCAAGTCCCTTGGCCTTTATGGATTTTATTATATTAATTCCTTAACATGCAAAACAAGAGGATCAGTATAGATCGGTTCCAATCTTGTAAACTGGAACTTTAGGAGTCCCAGGGATGCCCCAAGTGTCTTTTAAAAAGACATGACCATGATAATAGATCTCTGTTTTTACCTTTTACTGCAAACTGAGCAGCTATTCTTTTATCTGTTGTATAAATTCGATTTGGGTTCCAAAATCAGTTGGTGGCTGCAATAATGAAATTAAAAGATGCTTGCTCCTTGGAAGGGAAGCTATGACAATCTTAGCATATTAAAAAGCAGAGACATCACTTTACCGACAAAGGTCTGTGTAGTCAAAGCTATGATTTTTCCAGTAGTCATAAGCAGATGTGAGAGTTGGACCATAAAGAAGGCTGAGTGCCTATGAACTGATGCTTTCAAATTGTGGTGCCGGAAAAGACACTTGAGGGTCACTTGAATTGCAAGGAGAGATCATACCAGTCAATCCTAAAGGAATTCAACCTTGGTTATTTACTGGAAGACTGCTTCTGAAGCTGAAGCTCCAATACTTTGGCCACCTGATGCAAAGAGCAGACTCACTGGAAAACACCCTGATGCTGGGAAAGATTAAAGATGAATGTACAATGGGGCGGCAGAAGAAAAGATGAGTAGATAGCATCACCAACTCAATGGACAAGAATTTGAGCAAAGTCTGTGAGACAGTGGAGAATAGAGAAGCCTGGCATACTGCAGTCCATGAGATCACAAGAGTCGGACATGACTTGGTGACTGAACAACAATAACAATATAAATTAGGTATCTGTATACGATTTCATTTAAAGAACAGGTCAATCAACTAAAAAGAATTTGAAAATAACTATCTATATAACTCCCTAAGGTCCATTTCAGTTGTCACATTTTATCCTATCTCTTCTTGTGTATTTTTTTTTTCCCAGACATACTTCACAGTTCCTGTGTGTTGGCAGTATATATTAAAATGTTGTATCAGAGATACAGCAAATGATACAGTAAATGCCTCTTAAGAAAAGAATGGACAAACACATTAACTGGTTTGTTAACCCCATCTCTAATATTGATAGATGGATAACCATTAATTTCCAGTCACTCTTCAAGACAACAGAGACAGAAAGTTCCAAACTCAGGCAATTGCTTACCTTCTTGGAATCATCAGTCAGCTAAATCAATGCATTAAGCATCAACTGTTGGGTTGGACACTTAATATATTGCATGTATTTTTTTAAATACTAACTATGTCAAGACCTACAGGAGCCTGTTTTTTTTTCTTGAAGATTTTACAGCCTATTAAGAGGAAAACATGTCAATAGATTATTCCAATAAAAACTGGTAAGTACTATTATAAAGTTATCACAAAAGTGCTATCAGCATCCAGAAAAAAAAGGAATGTCTGACTCTGGCTAAAGTAGTAAAAATTCATAAATAAACCTATAAACTGAGTTATGAAGAATGAAAGAGACTGTGCTGCATGGAGCAAATCTCTAAACCATGTTGGCAGCAGGCCAGCACATATGCAGAAGGCACAGAGGGAAGAAAACCTGGGGAGTACAAGGTAACTTAGGAGTTTGGCGTGGCTGCACTGCTCAGTACCCTGGTGGTTGAACATCAAGAAAGAAAAGGCTGCATAGTTATTTCTTTCAGATTAGAAATGTTTCTTTATATTATTATACAACTTTACAGCTTCATAATTTAGGAAATGGAGACTCAACAAAGACTTTTAAAGTGCAATTTGGCAGGATGGATTTGTCTTCTAAAAAAAAAGATAACATGGATGTGGAATATGAAAGATGGGCTGGAATAAGGAGGATGCAATGAGAGAACAAGAAAAGAGGCTGCTGCGGTGGGTCAGAGAGAAGGTGAAAAAGGCCTGAGAGATGAGAAGAGCAACCAGGCTGGAAAGAATACCTCAGGAGGAGTTAAAAGGATCTGGTGACTGGAAACAATGTACT
Organism: Madoqua kirkii; assembly: GCA_006408675.1. NCBI lineage: Eukaryota > Metazoa > Chordata > Mammalia > Artiodactyla > Bovidae > Madoqua > Madoqua kirkii. The sequence continues at coordinate 4,652 of SJYC01141255.1, read as the reverse complement.
AATAGAATTCTAGCATAGGAAAACATGAAAGCTATTCTCTGTTCTATTCCATGAAAGATGAAAAAGCATTCCTTATAAACTCTAATTTTCACAAAACATGACTAGCAACTATTATCTCTGATAAATATATAGCCAGTCCATTTGTGGAGACTAATGGATAACTTTGGTGGCTCAGAGGTTAAAGAGTCTGCCTCCAATGGGAGAGACCTGGGTTCGATACCTGGGTTGGGAAGATCTCCCTGGAGAAGGAAATGGCAATCCACTCCAGTATTCTTGCCTGGAGAATCCCATGGATGGAGAAGCCTAGTAGGTTACAGTCCACGAGTCGCAAAGAGTCGGACACGACTGGGTGACTTCACCTCACCTCAATGGATAACTTAATTAAGGCCTGACAAGATTCTCTAGGATAAGAGATAAAGGGCAATTCCTATTTAACAGTCCCCCATAGATGGATGACATAGGCATTATTAATAATTATTTACGGCATTCCCCATCCTAATGAAGAATTAACACAGGAGCTCACCTTATCACTTGGAACATCTTACCAGATAGCACAATCTGGAGTCTATTTTTGCTTAGTCAAAAAGCCCGACAGTTAGCCATGGCAGGCTATTAATCTTTGTGCTGACTTCAAGTACAATATCAGGGTTGTAATTTGGCTTGGGGTTTGTCACAACGGATTGTTTTCTGAGATAGCAGATGGTTTGGAAACCATCTGCCATGACAGACCAAACTGACCAGAATTCCAATTGTCTGTTCCAGGAGCGATGATGAGAAACGCACATGCGGGAAATAAACTCTCCTGGCTTAACTGAAAACGACAACGAATTTGTGGTCAGAACACTGACAGGTTACAAGCAGGAAGGGAAAATGAGAGGCAAGGGGGAAGTTCCTAATTAACTCCAATCTACTTCAAGTAAATTTCCCTAACTCAATGTTATTGCACAGATGAGGAAAGTCGATTTACGCAATTCAAGGCTTGATTTTATAATTTTGCTCTTGAAGAAGGAGATAATCAAACAACAGAAGGAGTATAATAACTAGAGACCTGGATTATGGTGATTCAGAGTGAGGTATCAGGTAATTGAATCTAGACAGTTTATTCAGAGCAGGATGCAAATAAGTAATTTGGACATCTTAAATGAGCTCTGCCAAGTTAAAAGCCTCATGAAAATTTTGTAAATATGCCATGTGCTTTAATGTAATCTGAGAGTAGAAGGTAGTTTACAGTGATTTTGAACTTCTATTTGGCCATTATTATTATTATGGCTTTTAAAATGTTTCCCATGACATCCTTCCTGTGTAAATGAATATGTCCCAGGGACACTCTAGTAAATGAGATGAATTAATGTAAAATCCTAAATAATTCATGTGCTTGGAAGCCACTGAGACATTGCTCATATTTTTATAGAAACCAAACCACCTTGTGATGCATAAAAAAGTATCTTCAATTGAAAATATCTCATATGTTAAGTATAAAGTTGTGCTTAATCTGCAAAAAAGAAGGAAACATATTAAAAGACTATAATAAAAACTACTTTATACGAGCAGAGATAACTAATAGGATTTTGATTTGATGTCTTGTTTTGCTTCATTTTTTGGAGCTCATTTCACTATCTTTGCCATCATTTCTATGGTTCTGCATTAAACTGGAGTGACACTAACAGAAGAGGAGGGCAAGTGAGATATAGAAGGGAGACTGGAACAAAAGAGGCGACACTGAGGAGCAGAAGGCAGTATGAGATGAATAGAGGCTGAGATATTTATGTTCCTGCCCCTGTCAAGGTCTGATTTTAGGCTTGTTATATAAAATTCTCAAGGTCACTGCTTTCTTATCTATAAAATACAATAATAGTATCAGTCTTAAAGCTTATAGTGAAGTGAAAGTCTCTCAGTCATGTCCGACTCTTTGAGACCCCATGGACTATACAGTCCATGGAATTCTCCAGAATATTGGAGTAGGTACCCTTTTCCTTCTCCAGGGGATCTTCCCAACCCAGGGATCGAACCCACATCTCCTGCATTGTAGGTGGATTCTTTACCAGCTGAGTCACAAGGGAAGCCCTTAGCTTATAGGGCTATTAAAAAATTAAATGAGATAATGTTAATATGCAGATTGAAGGGCATGATACAGAGAAGGCACACAAAATTTTGAACCTACCTGACCATTCTGCTGCAGGAAAGGACCTTGTACTGCCAGCTTTTTCTAAAAAGGAATTTTTAGATGCCCCCTCAATAATAACAGGGAGACATAAACTGGGATTGTGAGTGAATTTGGAAGACCATCTTCTCGGTCTTAAAGTTTAACTCTATCACTCAACAGTAGTTAAGTTCACCAGTTATTTAGACTCAGTTTCCTCATCTATATAATAAGGATAATTAGTATTTACTTTATTGAAGGTTTGCAAGAATTAAATGAAATAATCTGCATTGAGTACTTAGTACAGGTCTAAGCACATGGCAATCACTCAAAATGTTACCTCTGAGTATTCCATTGATTAGCTCCACATAACAAGAGCCATGAAAAATTTTATCTGTGATAAAGGACAAGCACAATGATTTTCCTCTCCAGCGTAGCATTGTGCTATGAAAATGTAATAAACAGAATTTTCAGCATAAATTTTGCTTAATTATGGTTTGTTCCAAGGAACTCTTGCCCTTTAAGCAAATAATTCTGAGTCATTTCTGTTGCTATTTCAGGGAAAAAAATTAAAAGATATTAGCAGCTCCACTTCTAATTCTTGAAAACACTGGAGATTAAACATTATCGAGAACTCAAAGATAATCAACTCGTGAAATAAGGAAACTGTGCTAGGTGAGTTTATCTGTGCGGATTCTCCCCTCTGGGTACAATTCCAGTCCTTGCTGTGTGGGATGGCTGAAATTCAAATACAGACCATACTCTTAGTGCCTTGGTTAGTCAGAGAACAGAATCTAGAACTGCCAGAGTAGCTAGAAAATGAGGGAAGAAATGAAGGACCCACAATACTATATAAATCCTGTCCCCGTTCTGGGCTAAACCTTGTACCTCAAATACACGAGGGAGACATCAAGGAACCTGACTGAAGGTTGAGGAAATGAAGCGAGGTTTCAACCATTATTATAACACAGGTTACAAAATTCAGAGATCGGCTGCAGCCAAAGTTAACTGCTTGCTAAAATTAACTTAAGGAAAAAACGGTTTAAATGAATGAAAAGATGGGAAATCTCAGCTGATAAATAAGAACTATTTAAAATGAATAAACTGAAATTCTAGAACTAAAGAGTACAGTATCTGAAATGAAAACATCAGTTGACTTGAAGACATATAAAAAGAATTAATCAATCTAAAAATCAGAGATAAGAAATTAAGAACAAAACCTCACCGACTGTGACAAAATAAGCTGATAAACATTAGTAATTGAAGTTGTATAAGGAACAAAAGGGAGATAAAAGAGCAGAAAAAATCTAAAAAAATAATAAGCAAAAGTGTGCCCAATCTGATAATAAAATCTACCTAAAAATTTTAGAAAACCCTAAGCAAATGAAAAACAAAATGGGAATTATCCATATGATGATTAATTCTGTGTCAACCTCATTGCATCATAAGGTGCCCAGATTAAATATTGCTTGTGAGTATGTCTGTGAGGGTGTTTTAGATGAGATTAGTATTTGTATTGTTAAACTCAGAAAGTCAACTGCCCTCCTCAGAGAGCTGGGCATCATCTAACTCACTGAGGGCCTGCACAGAACAAATAGCAGAGGAAGAAGGATGATTTCACTGTGAATTCTATAGTACATTTCAAAAACAATGCCAATTTTACTAGAATTAAAAATAGAAAAGAACACTTCAAGAAATAGAAAAGAATACTTCCAATTTCTTTAATCAGGCCAGGAAATACTGACACAAAATTGACAAAGACATTACGAAGACCTAAAATGAATGACCAATATCATTTATCATAGTTGCAAAAATTGTAAACAAGGTACTAGCAAGTTTAATTCAGTAATATATAAAAAAAGGTATATATATCATGGCCAAATGATTTCTATATCAGGAAAGTAAAGATTAAACGTTCAAATCAATCAAGCTATATAGTAATTACTATATATTAACTGAATTTAAAAAAAAAAAACAAAGCATAGTAAACTCACATAGATGTAGAAAGATACAGAAGAAGCATTTGCCAAAATTCAACACCCATCTATTTTAAAAACTCTTACTTAAGTACGAATAAGAAGCAACTTCTTTAATCCAAGAAACAACATTTACCAAAAACAAACATCCTATATACCACATGGTCAAAAACTAAAAACTTCTCCCCTAAGATTAGGAAAAAGAAGATATCTGCTTTCAGTGCTTCAATTAAAATTTTACTAATGGATATAACTTCAGTGGCAAAGTAACTAAAAGGCATGAAAACTGAAAAAGAAGTAAAGCTTGTTTATTTTTTAATTGTTTGCATTTGAAATCTTAAAGAATCCGCAAAACAATGACTAGAACTAAAAAGTGAATTTAGCAAGGTCACAAAATACAAAATTGAGACAGAATTCAATTACACTTCTACATTCTAACAGAAACAAGGGGAAAGAGAAAATTTTTTTGATTTGTATATTTTGTTATAATAAATAAAACTCCTCACATTTCAGCAAAAACTAAAATGAGGTAAAAA
>SJYC01141252.1:0-34948 GCA_006408675.1 Madoqua kirkii | reverse complement strand
GGACCAGATGCCATGGATCTTAGTTTTCTGAATGTTGAGCTTTAAGCCAATTTTTTCACTGTCCTCTTTACTTTCATCAAGAGGCTTTTTAGTTCCTCTTCACTTTTCTGCCATAAGGGTGCTTATGCATGTCTGAGGTTATTGATATTTCTCCTGGCAATCTTGATTCCAGCTTTTGTTTCTTCCAGCCCAGCATTTCTAATGATGTATTCTGCATATAAGTTAAATAAGCAGGGTGGCAATATACAGCCTTGATGTCCTCCTTTTCCTATTTGGAACCAGTCTGTTGTTCCATGTCCAGTTCTAACTGTTGCTTACTGACCTGCGTACAGATTTCTCAAGAGGCAGGTCAGGTGGTCTGTTATTCTCATCTCTAAGAACTTTCCACAGTTTGTGGTGATCCACATAATCAATAGAGTGTAAGCACTCTATTCCTTGGGAAATAATAAGATTTTAATAACTGCAATCAGGAATACTGTAGTCTCTATATGACTGGACCCAAACGTACAACCTCACAGCAACCTTGGAGCATAACTCAGTATTTCTCTTCATTCTTCAAAATAGTTTCCCAACATATTAGTAAGAATAAGAAGCTTTACTTTTGGACTTCCCTGGTGTCCAGTGGTTACAAATTGGCCTACCAATGCAGGGAAAAGGGTTTTGATCCCTATTCCAGGAAGATACAAAATGCTATGGGGCAAATAAGCAAATGCACCACAGCTACTGAATCCCACGTGCCTAGAGCCTGAGCTCCACAAGAGGAGCCACCACCATGAGAAATCCACACAGCAACCCTAGAGAAAGTCTGTGCAGAGCAACAAAGACACAGCACAGCCAAAAGTAAATATTTCACAGTTTTTTAGAAGAAATTTTACGCTTTGCTTGAAAAGCAAGATAGTTATTTTACACCATATGTTATATAAAATCACCCAATAAATCCCACCGAGACATCTTTATTCCTCTTTCATCTTTACCTTTACTTCGTTGTTATTCCATCATCCAGGCATCACTGTGTCTTCTCCACTTTATGTTCCTTGATCCTCTCCTTCTAGCTTCTACTCCCTCTACCCATCATCTAAAACTGCATTGATCTATAGGATAACCACTCACTGGGCATGGCCATTTAAATTTGTTTGATTGAATTAAATTAAGAATTCAGTTTCTTAGGTACACTAGCCACATTTTAAGTGCTCAGTAGCCTTGTGTGGCCAGTGGCTACCACATTGGAAGGAGCAGATAAAGGACATTCCTTTTATTGCAAAAGTTTTTATTGGCCAGTGTGAATCTAAAGCGATTAAACTCAGATCCAAGCTCAATACTTCATTTTCAAAAAGAAAAAAAAAATAGAAGAAGAAATTGGAGAGAAGGAGCATGAGGAAGGAAAAAGAAGAATCCATGTTGCTCACGTACCCTTCTCTTGGTCAGAAGCAGTTCAAGAGTTCCTCGATCCAGCAGGAACTTGATAGCAATTTAGTCCCAAATCTACTTTCTTCTCTTCTAGGAGAGAAAAGAGACACATAAAGAGTGTAGGGAGGAAAAGTCTACAAGTTGCCTCTTCAATGAAACTAAGGGAGAGAATATTTGAAAACTCCAAATTGTATTTGTGAGCAAAAGCAAATAAAATCAGCAAAATCTGCAAGGAAAACTATAGAAGCATGACAGGTAAAAAAGAGAGGATAAAGGTGGACTCCCTGGGCCAGATCTTGAAATGAACAGCAAGTGTTAACCTCTAGAGAGGAAAGCCCCCTCTCAGACAGGAGCTACTGCAGTAAGGCAGATTTCCAAAGGGGCACAATTAATGTGGCTTCTATGACATAAGGTAATGAAAGTCCCCAGGGATCCTGGCAGTGGCAGATCTAAAAAAGCACCATCTTTCAAAGAGAGGACACTTTGGAAGAAAGGGCCTGTGCTCTTGGTAGCAGTGTTCTGTGAAGGGTTCATGGTCTCAGGCTAGGTCTGAAAGGCAGATGCATGGCTGCACAGGGGGATCATGTTTAATCGAATATTCCAACTCTTTAGCCCCACTTTCTTGGATAATTCGTACCTACTCAAAGAGTCCGATAATACCTTCTTGAAAAATTCAGTTCATTCAAATCTGAGTAAAAACAACAGTAACAAAATAAGCCAGCCTCCTTCTTCAGGTTGAACTGTGTTTCCCAAAAAGATAAGCTGAAATGCTAACTGCTGCTGCTGCTAAGTCACTTCAGTCATGTCCGACTCTGTGTGACCCCATAGCTGTCTCTTATACACATCTAGATGTGTATAAGAGACAGCATCCATACATGACCACTGGAAAAACCATAGACATTCAAATCTGAGTAAAAACAACAGTAACAAAATAAGCCAGCCTCCTTCTTCAGGTTGAACTGTGTTTCCCAAAAAGATAAGCTGAAATGCTAACTGCTGCTGCTGCTAAGTCACTTCAGTCATGTCCGACTCTGTGTGACCCCATAGACGGCAGCCCACCAGGCTCCCTTGTCCCTGGGATTCTCCAGGCAAGAACACTGGAGTGGGTTGCCATTTCCTTCTCCAATGCAGGAAAGTGAAAAGTGAAAGGGAAGTTGCTCAGTCGTGTCCGACTCTTCGCATCCCCATGGACCGCAGCCTACCAGGCTCCTCTGTCCATGGGATTTTCCAGGCAAGGGTACTGGAGTGGTGCGCCATCGCCTTCTCCAATGCTAACTGCTACTACCTCCAAATATGACCTTCCTGCAGATGTAATTAAGATGCTAAGATGAAGTTATATTGGAGTGAGGTGCACTCAGTGCACTATGACGTGTGTCCTTATAAGAAGAGACACAGAGACACCAAAAGAGGATGCCCTGTGATGATGGAGGCAGTGACTGAAGTATTGCAGCTGTAAATCAGCTGTAAATCAAGAGATATTAAAGATTCCCAGCAACCACTAAAAGCTAAGGATTCTTATCTACTGTTTCCAGAGGGAACACGGCCAATCTGATATTTTAGACTTCTAGTCTTCAGAACTAAGAGACAATAAACTCCTGTTATTTTAAGCCATCTACTTTGTGGTACTTTTCTATGGCAGCCCTAGAAAATTAATACAAGCTTCTCAAAGATGCTATAAAAACAGGGAATGCTTTATTCGGAAAGAAAATTCCCTAGTAAAAAATGTTGCCTCAAAAAAAAATAAAATAAAATCACAACACAACCCTTTGATTAAAGAAGTATTTATAGCCATGAAGGCAAATACAAGGGTTCTGGAAGATATGCCTGGAGAAGAAAAGCTGGATGTCTAGACATATGGTGATAAAGTGAAAAACTGATAAGATTTGGGGAAAATGGAAGAAAAAGAATTATTTTGGAAACAAAACTACAAGATCACAAGATACAGTAAAACCAAAGAAAGCAAAGTAAAAGATGCATGTGAGAAAATGAAATGAAATGAAAATGAACAGAAATAAAGATATGAAAAGGACAGAAGAGAATATGATACATAAAAGATAGAAAAAAATACATACAATATTCACAGAATTGTAACCCCAAAGAAAACCAAAGAGAGAATGGATCCATGGAAGAGAATGGATATTTTAAAATAATTCAAGAAAACTTTCTTAAATAAAGAAATTGTGAAAGTGAAAAGTGAAAGTCACTAAGTCATGTCTGACTCTTTGTGACCCAATGGCCTATAACAGTCCATGGAATTCTCTGGGCCAGAATACTGGAGTGGGTAACCATGCCCTTCTCCAGGGGAATCTTCCCAACCCAGGTCTCCCACATGGCAGGTGGATTCTCTACCAGCTGAGTCACAAGGGAAGCCCAAGAATACTGGAGTGGAAGAGAGTGGATCCATGGAAGAGAATGGATATTTTAAAATAATTCAAGAAAACTTTCTTAAATAAAGAAATTGTGAAAGTGAAAAGTGAAAGTCACTAAGTCATGTCTGACTCTTTGTGACCCAATGGCCTATAACAGTCCATGGAATTCTCTGGGCCAGAATACTGGAGTGGGTAACCATGCCCTTCTCCAGGGGAATCTTCCCAACCCAGGTCTCCCACATGGCAGGTGGATTCTCTACCAGCTGAGTCACAAGGGAAGCCCAAGAATACTGGAGTGGGTAGCCTATCCCTTCTCCAGTAGATCTTCCCGACCCAGGAATTGAACCAGGGTCTCCTGCATTGCAGGCAAATTCTTTACCAAGTGAGCTATCAGGGAAGCCCTTAAAGAATTTGTATCTTCTATCCCCTAAAGAGGAAGAAATCACCAGAAAAGGGAAATGCTATAACACAGAATTGTCAATACTGAAACAGAATTTTTAAAAATTACTAAGAAAAGGTTAAAGATAAAGAATCTTTGGGCAGCAGGGAAAAGGTAATTTTAAGTGAAAGAAAATCGAGCTTATTTCAGACTTCCTTTGGCAATTTTCTACCCCCAAATAGTGAAGGAACACTTGCAGGGAAAGAAACTATGAGCCAAGCTTTTTATACCTAGTCAGACTGTCCCTTAAGTATAAAGCTCTAGAAAAACGTTATTTTTTTTTTTCAAACATATCTGCACAAACTCATAGAACATCATTCATACAAGCCTCTCTTAAGAATACAATTACTAGAAAAGACCCAACTAACTAAAATATGATAGGAAAATAGCAGAAAAACAGTAGGTGGTAACATTTTAATATACTTAAGATGCATTTAAGATAAAAACAGTTAAAAGATATAAAATAAAAAGATACACAGTATAATTTGAAAAAGTATAAGTAGCATTTTAAAAGGAAGAAAATCGTTTAAATAGACCAAGCTCACCATTGCTTTTCTCAGAAAAGCTAAATATTAAATTAGTTACAATTGGCAAATCACATAAATTTGAAGACTTTGCCTCTGACTTACTATCCAGATAAACTCTACCGGTCTGTGGAATAATGGAGTGACTGTCAGGCTGTTATGCAGGTCTTGATCTGTATATAACTACTAAACAAAATAAGTATTAAAATGGGGACAGTTTATGTATCAGAAATGGTACAATATGGTATAATATGTCATTTATAGAATCTGCACCTCTCTGGTCCTGCAATAACTGGCTTCCTAATCTTAGTTCTTCCCCTATGCTCTCTTTTTCTCCTTTTCTATCTCTTTCCCTCTCCTCTACCTCTCCCCTCCCTCCTTCTTCCTCTTTCTTTTCTACATAAACCACTGCAAATTGACACTGTGTATATCAGCCTGAGGTCAGAATATCTCAGGTAAAACTACTTATACTGTGGTTGTATAAGTGGTCATCTAGGAAGACAATGCAGTCTAAGTGATCACAGCAAAAACTGGCAAATAGAAAGGGAATGTGTTAGAATAGCTCACAGAATCTGAACAAAAGTAAAGAACCAAGCTACGGAGGATGAAAGTCAGCTCAGGGGAGCCTAAGATGCAGGAACTGATGAAAAGCCTTTCCAGATGCTACTTTGAGGAGAATGAGCTCTAACTTTCTGCAGCATTTTTTCACTTTGAACCGTTTAATTTATACTGCAAACTTAATGCTTTAGTTGCAAATTACATTTTAAACTTTTCATTTTATATTGGAGTATAGCTGATTAATAATGTTATGACAGTTTCAAGTACATAGTGAAATGACTCAGCCATAGACATGTATCTATTCTCCCCTAAATTCCTCTCCCATCCAGGCTGCTACATAACTTCGAGCAGAGTTCCCTGTGCTATAAAGGAGATTTTTATCGGTTATCCATTTTTTAGAATATAGCAGTGTGTACATGTCAATCCCAATCTCCCTAAGCATTCTTGATGCTCTGCTTAAAAGTAAACTCCAATGGATTGCACGTTTTAACATTTTATTGTATCCAATAGAAAAATATAGCAGGCCCACAGGGAAGAAAATTAACCAGAAAAAAAAGCAGAATGAAGTGAATTCAGAGTGACAAAAGCAGTGAACGTCCACTAGAAAAGTCATGATCTTTGTGCCTATGCTGGTAGGTTAGAAGAAGGGGTTCAAACAAGTCATTCACATCTCAGAGGTGTTAGAAAAGCTAAGAGGCAGGGAAGAACTGAAGAAGACTCAAGACTCAGAAGCAATTTATAGGAACTCTTTCTGCTCATCCCTCCCTCCTGTTCATACTCCTTCATCCCATGGAACTTATTCTGTACTCTTGCTTGTTCATATTTTTTTCCCTCTGGCATGGCTCCTGCCAAAGACATAAAACTGTTCTAGTTGTATCCACCTCTCTGGAATTCCGAGAAAACCTTTCCTCAAAGAGAATGTGTGTGGTTTCCTACCTTCTCTGTAGCACTAACTGAATTAGCAGTAGATGCCTATCAAAGTCATTTCAGTACCCCTCTGTCAAATCTGTGCCCACTGGATGGCTACTTTGGAACTTTCAGCTCACAGAGCTGGTTTAAGATTATGAAAATGTATTTGATCTCCTTAAGTCAGGTCTGCTCTGAAGAACCACTGGTGATTGGGAAGATATTGCCTAACCCAGAAACAGTTTGTCCAAGGCCAATAAGTTCGCAGCAGCTTTTTGTGAGTTTTGCAATTGTGTACAAAGTTTTATTTTCTGATTTGATACTGTAAAGATTCCATCTGCAGTTTGGGGCGGTTTGGAATGCACTGGAAAAAACTTAGGGAATAATCATATCTTTCTTAGGTGGGTTTTTATTTTTGTTATGGTGCCATCTGGAATTAAAAACAAAACAAAAACAACAAAAAAGCCTGAGAACCACTACATAAGCCATCTGCTAGTGAAGGCCTTTGGCTATTTCTTTCCATATCTATTGCCAAGGGAGGTCCCCAAGACATTATAATTCCATGTTTAGGATTCCAAACCCCAGCCTTTTAAACAGCAGCAGTGGAAACACAATAACAGATACTTGTCATTTTTGTACATTTAAATATTTTTATGTTTATAAGAAGTTCATTTTGAGATAAACATGAAGATGAAAGAGCATAGTGGCATTTTAATCACCCTGAAGCAGGAAAAAAGATAACTATTTTTTGGCATGGAAACTTTCTACTTTTAGTAAGAGAAGAGTGAGAGCAGGCAGAGAACACTGTCAGCTCCACCAGGTTCAGCTCATTCTTGAAACCAAACAAAAATAGCCTCTCACAGTTCCCATTGTTCTGCAGCTGTTGGCTTTAAAACCTTGCTGTCTCCTTCCTTGTGACTAATCATCGTGGTTGCCGGGTTTCCTTTCTTGATTTCCTACCAGAAGTTGTGATGTGGCACAAGAAGAGAGGGCAATCCCCCCAGCATTTCTTTCCAGGCCTTGTGAACACATCGTCCTGAAGCACTTGTCATTTCCTTCAGATCCTTGAATTTCTTGATCTGCCTGGACTCAGAGACTGTTTGTGCGCAGGTATGTTTTAGCCATTTGATAAGGGAGCATATAAGTGGCTTCTTGTTTTAAAGAATTCAAAAGTTATGCATCTGGAATGTGTGCACAAGTCTTAGGCCTAAGGTATTTTCCTCGTGGAGAATCTCACTCTACTTCTTGCTCCTTTATTGAAAAGAGTCCCAGATTACTGAATATATAGTCTGCTTCTGAGTTTAGCAATTACTGAGTCTCATAATGTATATTAACAGAATCCTTTTTATTTAAAGTTGAATGTTAAACTTCTAGCAACTTAAATCTTCAGAACATCAACATGAACTACTAAGTGAGTTGTAGAAACTTCATGTACTAAGGCCCAAACACTCCTCCCATAGAAAAATTTTTTAATTGAGAATGCTGCCTGGTATATAGTAAACACTACATAAATGTTTGTGTTTATTATCAGAATTTATCAACCATTTTGCATATAAATCTAGTAAACTTAGTTATGTTTATCAGGAAATAAGGAAAAGATGATCAAAAAGTATTTTTTAATGATGGCAAAAGGTAATAACAAAATGAGAATGTTGTGAAAATTTATATCTGGCATCTATCTATAATAATGAGACAGAAAAGTAAAAAAATACAGCTGCAGTAACTGACCCATTTAAACTGCCAAAGGCCCTGAACATACATTAGATAATTTTTAAAGACACTACCCCAGTGATTATAGCAACTCCCTTAAGTCATAAAGGGAAATACAATTAGGTTTTTCTCTGTTCTAAGAATGCAATGCAAGGTAATATAAATATAAATAAATAACCAATAAAGTTCAAAAGAGGCATACTGAAGCACTAAATGGGATTTTCATCAACTACTTTGGAAAATCTACTCAAATAGGGTGGCTTATTAATCAACAATTTTATTTTATAAGTAACTCTAATCTCTTTATGTGTGTGTGTTGTTTTGTTTTTTTATTTTTTATTTTTTTCCAGATGTTCAAGCAGGTTTTATTTATTTTTTTTTTACTTTACTATATTGTATTGGTTTTGCCATACATTGACATGAATCTGCCATGGGTGTACATGTGTTCCCCAGGGTATTATTAAAAGCCACTCTCTGAAAGATATCTCTTTCAAAGGAATAGGCTGAAGGATGAACTTGCATAGTTTTATTTGAAGCAGATCCTTCTGGAATTGGGCCAGAAGCATTTTCACCCAGCTTTGGTGAAGCAATCTGATCTCCAGATCAAACTTAAGTGTCAAATGAATACTTGCATGTAGAACAAGGCCTTTACCTGAGAAAGGAAACCTTCAAATAGATCCTGAATAATTCCTGGAGAGCGTCAAATGTAAGAGGATGTGAGCCCAGATCCAGGAGAAAGACACACCTTCAAACTCCATGGTTGGTGAGTAAAGCAATGAACAACTGTGCACTCTGTGGGTACAGGCATTTGCTCACCAGTCCTGGAGCTGTTGGAAGTCTTCTCTGGTCCCTGCAAATAGACTGCCAGATGTTTTTCCAGCAAAGATTCATTTCTTTGGGACCAGTAGAGAATTGCAATTCAGAATCTGAAACCGTGATAAGCCACTTAGAAGTCCTTGCACAGCAAGGGAAGAATGCTTTTACAGAGGGGAAAAGGAAGTGCGGAAGGCTATGGTAGGTAAACAGAGTTCATGGCTTTTTGTTGATTGGTTGAGTGCTTGCCAGGAAAGAAGAGACCTCTCTTCTTCCAGTTGGGCTCTGCTATTGTCACAGGCCATGAGAGCGCTCCCTCCTGATATCCTGACTATTTAATTGATGTTTCTGTTTATTAATTTTATAAACCTTATACATCATTCACTTTATGGAGCTGTATTTTCCTCATCTGTAAAGTGAAAATGATAAAAACACATAAAATAAGAAAATAGAGTGAACGCTTGGAAATCAGGGCTCAGGGAAGTTATGAGACTTGCTGCTCTAGGTCCCACAGCTAGGAAATGGCAGAGCTGAAGTTTGAAACCCCAAGTGTGTGTGAACCCCAAATCCTGTCCATCTTCCATGGCAGCTCTGATGTGCTAAGCACATTGGTGGGGAGTGGGGAAAGTAGGAGATTGTTTCAGGCATGATCCCTGAGGAGCCCGTTAAGTGCATAGGGGGTCTTAGGGAAGGTAGGTCTGGAAATGCTAGTACCAATGCAGTTGCCAGGGATGATTGAGAGGCACTTGGGCCTGAAGGGAAAAAGGATCCCTACAACTTGACCCATGATTTTACATTTCAGACACAAAGTGGTAGTGAGTTTCCTCTTTAGTTAGAATAGTCTGAAAATTAACTCCTTGAACTTGGATCACAACCTGCAAGCTAGAAGGGAAATCTGGTTTTCCTTTCTTCCATTGCTTCAGAATAGATCATCTCAGCTGTAAGTTAAACAAGCAGAGACATTTAGGATTATGTTTTTACTGTCATCAGTTTCCTGACTCTGTGTCACAATGGATCAGAACACATCTTAGTTTGTGCTGCATTGACATATGAAAGGACATCATCAAGATCTATTTGCAACTGCCTAATTGGTGTGTATACTGGCATTGGTTCCCCGAGTTGGCCAAGGCAGCCCCTCTCAGACTCATGATTCACAGTGTCCTTCAGTTCTCCTGCCCACTTGTGTTTGCCACAGGTCTCTTGAGGTCACCACACATTTTTTCCTCCTCCATCATCAGAAAAACCACTCACTGCCACACTGTACCTCACACATCCAGTTTGTTTATTTACATGCCTTTGTTCCCAAAGTGGTCTCTCTCTTTTTACTCTTCCCAGACAGTTACCAGGACATATGCTCCTAACTCAGTAGCTCTCAACTTGGGCCAGTTTTCTCTAAAAGCAATTTATAACTGTCATAACTTGGAGAGTGGTGCTACCAGCAGGTGGCAGGTGGGCCAGAGTGCCGCTGAGCATCCCACAATCACATGCCAGTCCACCACCACAAAAGAGCTCCCAATCCAAAAAGCCAGCAGGGTCAAGACTGGGAGACCCTGCAGTCTCACAGATCTTCAAGCTTGAGTTCAAATCTTACCTCCTCTGAAAATTTGCCTATCCTGTACTCTTCACTGGATAAGTGGGTAAACTCTCCCTACTCTTTACCCTTTTAGTCTTTGATTCAATGTTCTTTCTTTGGGGTCCCATACTATAGCCAAATTGCCTTTGTATAAATCCTTTCACCAGCTGACCAGAAGCTCCTGCTGAGCAGGAGGTGGGGTGGGGGGTGGTGATGGGGAAGGAGTGTCTTTTTTGTCCAACTATGACCAGCAACAAACCAATATCAGGTTTATTGTATTTTTTTTCAATGTTTGAATAATTGAGTGAAAAGGGAATAATTTTACTTTAAGTTTTATGCCTTTGTTTTTCTGCTAATTATTTGGCAGCATTAGAGACATCTTGCTGATCCTCTTGAGAATCTTTAAATATAGAGTAAGCAGTCCTCATCTTCTTACATTTCACTATGTCTCTGTTCTCGAGTGCCTCAGCATCTTTGATGATAATTAAAGAGTATATTATAACAATACATTGATTGCTAACAGTGGATCCCATCTTTTACTGCTAATAATCTTCATTGGAAGTATTTTCTATTTAAGAGGACAATCACTGAAGTCACACTGCTTGTGTTTTAGTCTCTAAGTTGTGTCCAACTCTTCTGAGACCCATGGACTGTAAACCACTAGGCCACTCTATACATGGGATTCTCCAGACAAAAATACTGGAGTAGGTTGCTGTTTCCTTCTCCAGAAGTCACACTGTCTATGTTCAAATCTGGGATCTGACACCTACCACCTATGTGACCTTGAACAAACTGCTTAAAATCTCTCAGCCTCAATTTTCTGTCTGATAAACTGTGGTGATTATAGCACAAAGCTCATAGATTTGTTATGATGATTAGCATTTGTAAAATGCTTAGAACAGCACCTGGCATCTAACAAAAGTTATACAGGTGGTTATTTAAAATGTAGGACAATCTGGTATCAACCCCTGCTGCTTTTCATGAATGCATCAAGCCAGGTAAATACATCTCATTCTAACATGTTACTGTGATCTGATACATTCCTCAGAAACATGCTAGAATGAGATGTATTACCTGGTTTCATACATTCCTAAAGAAAAATGGATAGAACCATGCTGAAAGATAAGAAAATTCACAATTTGCCCTTTATATGTCCTGGTCAGACCAAAGCAGCCCTTCAGAACTCCAGGCTCTTCTGTGGGCAGGTGAAGGAAGGTCTGACCATCTCAACACAGACACAAAACCGCTGACCATCTATGGTTGCCAGTGCTGTTGCATTCTAATTTTTCTGCTTCGAACAGTGGCATTTTAATCATTCTGCCCATAGCAACTAATGTCCTTTAAATTAGCATTAACAATTCATTCTTTTGGTTTATCCTTCCTGAATCAAGCTAATTAACTATCAGCTGAGAGCCCTTTAAATTATAATCTGAGTATGTTACATTTTCTAATTTATAATGCCTCATCTAGGCAAATTGAAAATTCAAAAAGTAATGAATTAATTAACGTTAATTAAAGAGTGCAGCATGGAACAAAGATACCAGGTCAATCTTTGGAGTGTTCATAGAAAAACATTGTTGGGACTAAGTTGACCCTTTGCAGCATACAACTTCAGAGAAAAGACTGCTATGCTGAGTCTGTAAAGAAGGTGAAAGGGAAGCATAGCTAGACTAGAAGTAGCACTAAAGACAGACAGCATATACCTGTACATTATGTATATTATATATGTAGTATATTACATAATCTCTGTAATAGACCAAACAACCTCTGATATTTTTTACCTTTTTCCAAAAAGTTGCTTTTATATCTTTAATCAACAAATATTTTCCGAATGCCTCTGACATATAAGGTTTCATTAGGCACCGGGGGAATGCAAAAATAGGAGGGTCATCATCCACAGAACTTAGAGAGGAGCACTATCCAATTTCTGTGATGATGAAGGCATTCTCTATCTGCACCATGCAATACAATTGTTACATGTACATATTCAGCACTGGAAATGTGGCTTGTGCGGTTGAGGAATTAAATTTTTAATTTAGTTTAATTTTAGTTTGATATAAAACACCACATGTGGCTATCATATTGGATATTTTAGGTCTAGAAGGTGAGAGATACGGCATACCGCTTGTTTTTGTTCCTTAAAGATTTCCACAGTTTGTTAGCCAACCTTCTCTCATGCCATGCCATTTAACTCTTATCTCTCTCTCTCTTTGTTTTCTATTCATCAACATAAACTCATTGTCTTCAAGGCTGTAATAATTATCTTGGAGAGACAAAGCATATCAGAGTTTCTAGAATGAAGATGAGAAAACAGCTGCATAACATTACAATTTTATAAGAAAATACTTATATCCAAACTGTAGGAAAGTAAATTGTAGGCGGAGTGTGGGGGATACAAATGATTCTCAACAGAAACCAGTACTTGTTCCCAAGGGGGAGTATCAGAAGAGAGGCGCTATGAGATTTTTATGTTGAACTAATTGGTATTTGGATTTACACACTGTAAGAGGTTCTACCTTAACTTTCAAACAGTTAAAACACATTGTTACTAGAGTGCTAAGGGCTCCTTTTACCCTTTAAGCTAGCATGCACATAACCATTATCTCAAGGGACTTCAGAAACTCACTGAGTGTTCTGGAGACCAGTTGCTGGGTGGCCCCATGGTTCTCCACAGAGCTCACAGAGTTGCCAGCATAATTACTATTCGTGTATAGTGGGCAATATAATTTGGGTTTTATTGATACCTTAATATTATTAAATGAAAACAAAGGTGCTAGGAATACAGTTATGAAAAAACTGGTTTTGTTCATAGTTTAACAAACCAGTGTGAGTAAACAAAATACATTCAAAGTACAATAACAGTGGGACAAATATTTAAAAGTTTTCTTTTTCCCAAATCCAAATCCATAATTCAACAGGAATCTGATGAGTAAGAGCCAATTCCATGAAGGCTGGTAAACTTAATTCATTTTTCAAGTCATTTTATACTCATCAAAAATGGATTTCAGATTTGATTGTCTTTTTTGAGTCATTAAATTATGCCCCTTTTTCACCCCATCTTTTTTGTGCTTGACTTGAATAATACCAATATTGCCACCTATAGGTCAAATGATTTTTTTTTCTTTTTTGGTGGGTTTTTGTTGTTGTTGTTGTTTTGTTTGTTTGTTTGTTTCTCAAGACCAAGATGAGGAAAAACTAAACCCTTAGAGACTAAATCATTCTGGAGAGTTGAGTCTGACAACTTAGGATCCAGGCCTTACCCACTTTTTTCCTTTTTTTAAGAAAAAGTAATTGAGGACAGAAAACTAATTTCTCAGCTACTGCACTGAAAATAATTAACATTTTTTGATGACTAAGAAGGGTAATCATCAGTATGAATTATTCTTACTTGGTTCTAAGTAAATTCATCTCAGACTACTGCATCCTTTGCATATTTTCACTCAATAGAATATTGTCTGGACCACCCATTCACTTCTCATTGCCATCAATATATATTCCCCTTTGGCAATTTCCACTGTTTCAGATGTTGATCCCAGTTTCAGTAACTAGAAACCAAACAACAACCCTAGTTAGTGTTGTTAGCAAAATAAAGATAATTTGGGTGTGAGTTTGTGACTAAAGAAATCTTATTTTATGAATTTTGTGGCCCTAACTTTTTTCTCCTGAGATCAATTTTCATAACTTGCTTCTTGATACACAGCTATATTCCTAACGGGTTAGACTGCTGAATAAGAGTTCAGATAGGTGACTCATTAATTCTAATTATTTCTAAGACATTATGTCTAAGATTGCTCCCATTAATTAGCTTTATTTTTTTTCATATGTGATAATTCTTTATACTTGAAATAAAGTGTCAATTTTTAATAAAAATATCTTTATGATGTTAAAAGTATTTGAAAATCTTATCTTCCTTAAGACTTCCAACACCAGTTTCAGTATGCCATGTATCAGTTACTAAAAATGTTATATTTTTCTCCAAATTAGCAAAATATATTATTCTGAGCAAGAATTAATGAACTTTAATCAACCATGTAGTATATAGAACATTATTTTTTAGTTTTTAATGCACTGCCCTCATAGATAAGTCATATTTGGAAGGCTTTTAAAAACTAAATAACTCTCAAACTTTTAACTTAGAAATACCATATTTAGGTGATTTGGGTAAAGCCTTGGACAATATTTCAACACTTCAGAGACATTCGAAGTAGACATTGTACTCTATCTTCTACTACTGTGGACTTTAACATTCATCAATAGCATTCTAATTTATAACATTTCTGGGGAAAACAGTTCCAGATAGACATCCATGATCTATTTTGGAAAAATTGCTTATTATATTCCTATATCAAATATTTGATTTTTATTATATTTAAAGAAAATTTCAGATACACAACTCATAAATTAAAATTAGTTAAATTGGAAGAACTGCTGAGAAAGTATACTATCTGGTCTATCATGAAAAGACTGCTATACAGTGTTTCTCCAGAAACCCTGTGAAGAAGAAAATTCCAGAGTATTTGGGAACACTCACTGAATTTGGGAAGCACCTCATAACAGGCTTCCCTCATAGCTCAGTTGGTAAAGAATCCACCTGCAATGCAGGAGACCCTGGTTTGATTACTGGGTCAGGAAGATGGGCTGGAGAAGGCATAAGCTACCCACTCCAATATTCTTAGGTTTCACTTGTGGCTCATCTGGTAAAGAATCCGCCTGCAATGCAGGAGACCTAGATTCAATCCCTGGGTTGGGAAGATCCCCTGGAGAAGGAAAAGGCTACCCACTCCAGTATTCTGGCCTGGAGATTTCTGTGGACTATATAGTCCAAGGGGTTGCAAAGAATCAGACATGACTGAGTGACTTTCACTTCATATTATAACCCCTTCTTAGATATTAAAAATTTGCTTTACAGTATTAAATACTAATAATGACACAATGTATATGCTAGCTGCTGACCCAAATTACTGAACCTTGGAATCCACTATATTTGATTACATATTCTGGTCAGCACTGGGCTACTCACAGATACTTGCTTCTCTCCTTTTTCAAGGCCACGGTAGATTTCAACTTCTTTACTTCTTTTAAAATCTGAAATCATAGAATCATCTGTATCTGTCCAGGTAAGTGCTGCAATCATCACCAATGTCATTTCTGGGCATAGCTTTAAGGGCCACAGTAGAATCTGCCACATCCCCTTTCCCTGCAAGCATATGTCACAGTAGAATCTGGGTCAGCCTATGTCAAGGAAAGACTATAAGCCCCCTGCTACCTGCAAGAGGTGGAGAGTGAGCAAGAAATACCTTTTGTTAGGGTTTAAGACTTTGAGATCTGAGAAATCTGAGGGCTGTTTGTTATGGTTGTTGAATTTAGCTCATTCTGAATGATACATTGGACTGTGCAGCCAAAAACTTTAAAGCATCAAATGATTTTTAAGATTCCCAAGATGAACCATAGCTCCAGAAATGAATTTTAATGAAGTTCTATAGTAGCTTTGCCTTCTTTAAAAATCTTAGATATTTCAATAAAGGAAAGTGAATGCACTAAAAATGTTCATTTAGTAAAACTGTGATCAAACCAGATGACCTCAATTCATGGTTAGACTACAATCTCTGAAACACTTGCAAGCACAAAACAGAGTTTTAGCAATTATCCACTCTATTGGCTTACCTCCCCAACAGCATTTCTTTCTGCATACTATTTCTACCAAAGCAACTTCATATCATTCCTGCTTGTCCCATAGGATTAAAAATTCCTACAGTATAAGCCAACCTAGGAACTTGATGAAGAGGCTGACTTAAAGTAGTTATTGTTTTTCTTGAAATTACTTTCCCTGTTTGCTTTCTGAACATTAATTTAAAAAGACTAAACTTTTTTAAAAATTGGTGTTCCAGTCCCAAATGGATTTCAAATTTCTCTACTAAATAAATTAGAAATAAAAGAACTTTTTAAATTGCAGACTGAAGGAGGGACAATTGATATTATGTAAAGGATATAAAACAGCTACCTTTTCCTGCCAGGAAGCAGGTTTCTAAATAAAGAAAATTTAACAATACCAGTTTACACTTAGGTTTGATACTGACCTTTTCTAAAACGATTATAAGAGAAAACTCAACATGAAATAATCTCTCAGTTGTGAGAAACACATTTCTGTGGACTTTTCAACTACACTAAGTCTTTAGTCCCTATTTTTTTTCCCCCTAAGAATCCTGGAAAAACTAAACCACTGACATAGTTTAGATCTAACTAAAAAGAATAAGAGCTTATTTTCTGCTAAAGTAGTAAAATATTCCCTTGATTTTTTCAGCTTCTCAGTAGAAATATTAATTTATCTTCTAGAATTTGCTTATTTCTTCATTTAATTACCACATAGTGAGTATTCACTAGGGACTAGTTAGTGGATATCACAAAGAAAGTAGTCAAAAAATCTCCTCTGCCTTTGAATCAAATTTAAAATCTTGAAGTTGACTCTCTAATACAGTAACCACTAATTATGTGTAACCATTTAAATTAAGTTAATTAAAATAAAAATTTACTCAGTCACATTAAAACCTATTTGAAGTGTTCAGTAACCACATATAGTTAGTGGCTACACATTAGACATTATAGATCCACCATCACACAAGGCTCTATGGAACACTGTCGATGTGGAACATCAACCTCATCATAGAAAGTTCTACTAGACAGTATTCGGTCTAAATAATAAAACTGACGTGTTTGTAAATAATAGTATAGTGATGACAGTCTTACATGAGAAGCACATAGTGTCAGGCATGTATAACTTTAATGGGGAGATGAGAGAAATACAAAGGTGATTAGGTAGAAAACAGCCAGTATAAAAGAAGGGTCATTTGAGACAGAAATGTCAACATGTTTTAAGGCTCATGTGTTTGACATAATGTGTATTTTGGAACTAGGAGGAAATTTAAAATATCTAGAAGGAAAGCTATAATCAACCTAGATAGCATATTCAAAAGCAGAGACAATACTTTGCCGACTAAGGTCCGTCTAGTCAAGGCTATGGTTTTTCCTATGGTCATGTATGGATGTGAGAGTTGGACTATGAAGAAGGCTGAGTGCCGAAGAATTGATGCCGTTGAACTGTGGTGTTGGAGAAGACTCTTCAGAGTCCCTTGGACTGCAAGGAGATCCAACCAGTCCATTCTGAAGGAGATCAACCCTGGGATTTCTTTGGAAGGAATGATGCTAAAGCTGAAACTCCAGTACTTTGGCCACCTCATGGGAAGAGTTGACTCACTGGAAAAGACTCTGATGCTGGGAGGGATTGGGGGCAGGAGGAGAAGAGGACAACAGAGGATGAGATGGCTGGATGGCATCACTGACTCAATGGACGTGAATCTGAGTGAACTCAGGGGGTTGGTGATGGACAGGGAGGCCTGGCCTGCTGCGATTCAAGGGGTTGCAAAGAGTCAGACACGACTGAGCGACTAAAATGAACTGAACTGACTGAGAATGTAGTATGGACATAGGGGGACAGTATGAGATGAAGCTATAAGCTTAATCCCAGGTCAGACCTTGAAGGGTTTGTGTGTTATATTAAAGGTCATCAACATGAATTTCAAGGAAAGTCAAAACATATTTTAAGCAGAAGTATAGCATGGTCATATACTTTTTTAGAAATATAATTTAAAATCTCTCAAAGATGAATTAGTAAATTGAGGCCAACTTCTAAATCAAATACGTGGAAATGACAGAAAAGAGAAGACCAAACAAAACAAAACCAAAATGCTAGATTTTTTAAAATATATATATACAGCTTTGTGAAATAAAATTAAAAAAAAAAGAAAAAAAATTAGCATGATTGAAGCCATTGGTATACATGGCTTCATATTCATAAGTGCTCCAAGTCAGGTAAGGACCACACCTAGATTTACTGCCTGAAGCTCAAGATGAGTAAAAATATCAAGCTATGTCTTGAGTAGATTTTAAATACTCCTAATATCATGCAGGAAATAAATAACCACAACAAATGGAATAGTAACTTTGAATTTCTAAAGGAAAAAAACTATCAACTTAGAATCACAAACCCAGTTATACTGTCATTTAAAACTCAAGGCAGTACAACTCAGCAGTTGATCACTGAGCTCATGGACAGATGAAGAACACAACTAGCCTCATTAATTAATGTAAATTACAGGATACATTGATTACCAACACTTCGTGCACACCTGAAGTCCTAGATTCTTCCCAAAGCTATGCTAAAAAAAAAATCAAGGAAAATAAAGATATTTTCAGGTATTAAAATAAATCAAGAGATTTACCACCTGTAGTCCCTTATTTAAAAATTGATTAAGAGATGCACTTAAGTAAAAAACAAGATGTGTATAAGAACAGGTAAGGACCACACCTAGATTTACTGCCTGAAGCTCAAGATGAGTAAAAATATCAAGCTATGTCTTGAGTAGATTTTAAATACTCCTAATATCATGCAGGAAATAAATAACCACAACAAATGGAATAGTAACTTTGAATTTCTAAAGGAAAAAAACTATCAACTTAGAATCACAAACCCAGTTATACTGTCATTTAAAACTCAAGGCAGTACAACTCAGCAGTTGATCACTGAGCTCATGGACAGATGAAGAACACAACTAGCCTCATTAATTAATGTAAATTACAGGATACATTGATTACCAACACTTCGTGCACACCTGAAGTCCTAGATTCTTCCCAAAGCTATGCTAAAAAAAAATCAAGGAAAATAAAGATATTTTCAGGTATTAAAATAAATCAAGAGATTTACCACCTGTAGTCCCTTATTTAAAAATTGATTAAGAGATGCACTTAAGTAAAAAACAAGCATCAAAACTAGAGGGAAATCATAATATATAAGAAACAATGTTGTCCACAGAAATTTAAAAATAGCTTAGTAAGAGTAACTATTAATTGGAAAAATAAATTGTAAAAACAAAAGCTGTAAAACTTATTTTATTAACTTTAAAAACATAATATCTAATATTTCATGTTAAAAATAAAATTAAGGACTTCTAGTTTTGGTTCCGGCATGTGAAGAGCTTAGAAGTCATCACATCACCCTAACAACAATCAAAAAACTGAAAAAATTCAAAATCAACAAATTTTCTTAGATCCATCAGAAAACTGAGGTCAAAGGGAAAACCAATGCACCAAAAACTGGAGAGACACAAGTTCACAACTTGAAGGTTCATATGTAAGGGATTTACTATACATAAAAACTTATCACTTTCCCATTTGCCACCAATGTGAAATTTAAAAATACAACAGTACTTACCATTCAAAAAAATGAAATACTTAGATATGAGTCTAATAAAATATGTACAAGCTCTATATGAGTAAAACTATGAAACTTTTATGAAAGAAATTAAAGAGGAACAAAATAAGTGAAAAGTTATATCATGCTCATGGATAAAAAGACAACATTGTCATGATGTCAGTTTTCTTAATAAAAAAAATGCAATGCAATTCCAATCAAAATCCATTATGTTATGGATATCAACAAACTAACTCCAAAATTTATATGGAAAGTCAAAACGCCCATAATAACCAACATAACATTAAAGAAGAAGAAGAGCAAGGTTCGAGGGCTGACACTTCCCAACTTAATAAGAGACTTATAAAGCAGCATGAGTCCAGGCAGCACGGTGCCCTGGAAGAACAGACAGGTCAGGGGAACAGAACAGAGTCCAAAATCAGAGCCACACAATTTGGTCAGGTGATGCTGACAAAGGAGCAGAGGCAATACAGTGGAGAAAGTCTAACCTTTCCAACAAATGCTGGAGGAACAACTGGATGCCCACAAGCAAGAAAAATAAGATGAATCTCTCGTCAGGGGAGAGACACGATGTCATACCTTTCTAACTCACAGAATTAAGTGTAAAATACAAAATCATAAAACTCTTAGAAGATAACATAAAAGATCTAGATAACATTACATTTGGCAATGACTTTTTAGAAACAACACTAAAGGCACAATTTCTGAAAGAAATAATTGGTAAGCTAAATGTCATTGAAACATACATGTTTATGTATAACTGAATCATTCTGTTGTACACCTGAAATAATACAACATTGTTAATCAACTATACAACAATATATAATAACGATTTTTTTAAAAATAGCACTCCTACTCCATGAAATATACTGTAAAAAGAATGAAAAGACAGCCACAGACTTGGAGGAAATATTTGCAAAAGACAGAGCTGATAAAGAATTTGTAACCAAACTATAAAAAGAATTCATACATCTCAGTAATAAGAAAAGAAACATCCTGACCAAAGAATGGGCCAAAGACACCAAAAAAGATAAACAGATGCCAAATAACTTGAAAAGATGCTCAGCCTCGTATGTCATTGTGGAATTGCAAATTGAAACAATAATGAGATACCACTACACACCTATTAGAATGGTCAAAATCCAGAGCACTGGAGACACCAAGAGCTGACAAGGATGTGGACCAGGAGGCAGGCTCATGCATCATTGGTGTGATGGTGGCACAACCACTTTAAAGTTCTAAAGACTATAATACCTGGGACAGTGTGACCATGGTAGAGTGACAGATGAGGAAAACTGGTGTATATAGCAAATCCAGGAATATAACGACATGAATAAGAAAACCTGACATATGTTCAAGAAGGCAATAATCAATAAGGAGTGGATAAGCTATTTGATAAGTGGTGATAAGGCAACTGATTGTCCAAATGAAAAATAAAATAAGACCAGATCATTACACAATATACTAAATTTAATTCTACTTGTCCTTGTAAATGTACTTTAAGATAACAAGCAAATTTCTTAATCAAGACACAAAAGTATAAATCCAAGAATTTAAGATTAATAATCACATTAAAATGATAAACACATAAAGCAGAGGCTGTTATAAACAAAGTTAGAAGACAAAACAGACTGTGAAAAGAGTCTTGCAATGCATGTAACTGGCAAAAGATGAGAATTCCTGTAGCTCCTAAAGAAAAGAATTTCTCAAACTTCACTCCTCTGATGAGAAAAAATGGCAAAGAATATAAATAGGTTCTTTACAGAAGATAAAGCCCAAATTTCCAATAAAGAAAAGCAAATATAACATTTTCAAAATTTTTCAAGCAAGACCATTCTGAGATATTAAGATATCTGAAGAAATAAATTTGTTTAGCCACACTGGAGAATAAATCTTCACTTAATTTGTTGCAAATGTGCTTACCTTCAGTCCAGCAATAACACTTTCAAAATCCTAAAGAAACTCATATATATATATGCAAGGAATATGCACAACAGTGTTTATTATGAGATTATCTATAATAGCAAATGTTTTAAAACAATTAAATGCCCATTATGGTGGACAAATATATGATGGTATATTTATAAAATGATATCCAAGAGAATTCTGTATGTCCAGTCAACAAAATGAATATTGTCATAAAGAACACATACTAGGTTGGTGTGAACGTAATTGCAGGTTAGATAGTGAATTTTAAATCATTATAACTAGGCTCATCTTTATTAATCAAAATAGAACCCATTATAATCAACACATTTTTGTCAATGAGAAATGTTTATTTATTCCTGTAGTGTAAAAATCCATGCTTCGGGATTTGACAAACACTTAGAATGCATTTTCTGCATCCTGTTGGCTGCAGAAGTGCTTTGCTTACAAAAAGTGGAGATGCTTGAAGAAGTGGTAGTCAGTTGGCAAGACATCAGGTGAATATGGATGAGGCAAAATGTCATAGCCCAAACTGTTCAACATTTGAAGCTTTGGTTGCGCCAAGGGCAGTCAGGTGTTGTGGAGAAGAACTGGGTCCATTTTGTTGACCAATGCTGGCTTCAGGCATTGCAGTGTTCGCTGCATCTCATTGATTTGCTCAACATACTTCTCAGATGTAATGGTTTTGCCAGGATGCAAAAAGCTGTACTGGATCAGACAGTCAGCAGATCACCCAATAGTAACCATGACCTTTTTTGCTGCAAGTTAGGTTTTGGGAGCTTCTCACTAGTCATTGCCAGTTGTTTGTAAAATCCACTTATCATCACACATCACAAACCAACTAAGAAATTGTTTGTTGCTGTGTAGAATAAAAAAGACGACGCTTCAAAATGACCTTTTTTTTTTTTAAATCTGCAGGCAGTTCATGAGGCAATCACTCACTGAGCTTTTTCACCTTTCCAATTTGCTTCACATGCTGAATGACCATAGAATGGTCAGTGTTGAGTTGGGGCAACTTCTTGTGTAGCTGTAAAAGGATCAGCTTCAGGGATTGCTCTCAGTTGGTCACTGTCAGCTTCCAATGGCTGGCCTCATCTTCAAGGCTCTCATCTCCTTTGTAAAACTTCTTGAACCACCGCTGCACTATATGTTCTTTAGCAGATCCTAGGCCAAATGCACTGTTGCGAGTTGTCTCTGCTATTTAATTACTCATTTTGAACTCAAAAAAGAAAATTGCTCAGGTTTGCTTTTTGTCTAACATCACTTCCATAGTCTAAAATACATATAAAATAAACAGTAATAAGTCACTAGGGAAAAAAATCATAATTCATAAAGTGAGGAATGTTCATTGAAATGATGTATAACATAACCACATTTAAGAATGTATTCCAATATCAAAGGCAGATTTCAACAATGCAAAAATTGCAATTACTTTTGCACCAACCTAATAAAACTGTCCCTTGGCAGCTAGAACTGAGACTATAAATAATGAGATATCAATAGTAAGTCAATAAAACCCTCAAACTTGCTGATAACATCTGCACTTGTGGTATTTGGAATGTGCTTTTCCAAGGGCACCTGTCAACATGTCAGAAAGAATAAAGTAAATGTCAGGTCAGCTTCCGGATCTCTGGTATAAATGCTCCAGATTAAGGCATGATTGCTAATTAAAGACTTTAGTTCTTGCATTGCCTTCTTTAAACCTTGACTTTATTGCTTATTTAAAGTTCCAACTCATTATGTCCCTCATGCCACCAAATGTCTTCTTTCTTAATACAATTAAGCATAAACAATATAACTCCTATTCACTGAATTACTGCCCTATAAGGCTTTGTTGGTCCTATTGTTGATTCTAACACTGGAGTAAGGAAGTGCACTCGTGAAGGAATATAAAAGATTTTGTTCCTCTTATAGTTGCTGCTTTGCCTAGGAGAGGATTTACATCACACAGCTAACTTGCATTCATTCCTAAATTTAAACACAGATGAGCGTGTGTGTTTGTGTGTGTGTGTGTGTGTGTGTGTGTGTGTGTGCCTAAAAGAAAATAGCCTGTTTTCTTTCCATTGGGAATAAATAATCTTAAAACTGTACCCAAGAACATTAACTACAAACTATAACAGTTATTCCCTTTTTCTTTCTTTCTCATCAGGCTTTCTCTCTGTGTGTCTTTGTCTCTGTCTCTCTTTAGTACCGTCAACCTCCTGTTTTGACTTTGTTAAATTAGCATCTTTTGAGTGGAGATGGAGTGCCACATGGTGACCTGGGGTTCAACAGCAAACCACAAAAGAAATTAAAATAGTTGAAGCACCTGCTTAGTTGTTCAGCCGTGTCCGACTCTTTGCAACCCCCTGGACTGTAGCGTACCAGGCTCCTCTGTCCATGGGGATTCTCCAAGCAAGAATACTGGAGTGGGTTGCATGCCCTCCTCCAGGGGATCTTCCCAACCCAGGGATCAAACTCCAGTCTCCTACATTGTAGGTGGATTCTTTAACATCTGAGGAGCCACCAGAGAAGTGCAAGAATACTGGAATGGTTAGCCTATCCCTTCTCCAGAAGATCTTCCCGACCCAGAAATTGAACTAGGGTTTCCTGCATTTCAGGCAGATTCCTTACCAGCTGAGATACCCAGTTGAAGCCCAGAAGTATATTAATCACAGGTCCTGGAGGAGAGAGGTCAAGGCAGAGTGCAAACAAAAAGAGGCAGGACCTGAAGCCTATATTAGGGTCCATGGGTGCAGTGTTTGGGATCCCCAGGCTGGGGCCAGACTGCTCACTTTAAATAAAAATAGTGGGGTTTTGGTAAGCCAC
This sequence comes from Madoqua kirkii, assembly GCA_006408675.1. Lineage (NCBI taxonomy): Eukaryota > Metazoa > Chordata > Mammalia > Artiodactyla > Bovidae > Madoqua > Madoqua kirkii. The sequence goes on along the minus strand of SJYC01141252.1, from coordinate 10,650 downwards.
AAATGAGTGAGGTCTTGTAAGGGGCCCATAAGGAATACAGACACTGAGAGGCTTTGGAGATTGTTGATCACAAGGACTGTTGCGGGATTAGGAACTTACATCTGCTCATGACTGTGAGCTGTTCTAGGGCATGTTCTTGCATGAGGGATGAGTGTCAGCTTAAAGTCCCTGCAGGCTAGAATCCCGTCATATAGCCCCAACCTAACTACAACAGAGGCTGTGGATTATGGCCTTTCTATGTGTCCAAGAAAAGGAAGAAGGACCGCTGAGCATCTAGCAAGCCTCTGATACTCTAACATCTATGATACTAGTAAGTAATTACCTACTCACTGGTACTCACTGGTTCCTGATAAATTGGCCAGACATGTCTTTACTTCTACTCTGAAAAACTCTGGGAGTTCAGCTGGGTTAAGTCTAAGGCTAACTATATCTAGTAGTTAGCTGCCTAAAGGTTCAGCTAACCCAGGATTCTGAGACCAGTCCTATCTCCTTTCAAGTCAATTTTAGGAATTTAGGTCACTAATTAAGTTATCAGTGAGAAGTTTTGCATTCTCTTACTACAGCTGGGATTCTGTGCCTGTTTAAAATGGTGGATCCAGGAGACAGAGTGCCTGTTTGCATTCTGGATTGCTACCTATGTAATTTGTAAAAGTTGCCTCACTTCCATTCTCTGTAAAATAGGAATGATATACTTAACTCCCTAAAAAACCCGTGAGAAATAAATTTCAGAACCTGTGAAAAGCACCAAGCACAGCATCTAGTTTCTAAACCATTATTATTAACACTATCATCAATATTTACCAATGTAAATTATATACTAATTGAGTCCTTAACCTATTTTCCAGAAATATGAATGACTATCAGTCGCTGGGTATGTCCAGGGAAAGGCACTCTCTAGCTTTGGGAGTTGGGACAGAATAGGGAGACAGATCAGAGATTGAGACCATGAAAAAAGCTGAGTGAGCAGGGCCCCAAGAATGAGAAATCTTGAGCTCCCTCACCTAAAAGCCAATGAACAATAGTGAGTCAAAAGAAAAGGTGGGTCGGAATTGAACAGAATCAAGAGAAAGGCAATTTGCCACCAAGCTGGGTCAATTACCCAAAGATGTCCAGGCACCATGATCCTGTTCCAGTAGTCTGAATGGGTAGAACCCATTCAGGGGGAAGGAAGGAGGCAGAACCGCTGGTAGGAGGAACAACAAGAACAGAAATAAAATACCTGTTCAGAATTAGAAAAATTTTGCTGAGGCTGCCTTTTATTCATATTTAATTGCTACAGCTTTCTTCGGAAAATCTTTACCTTTGCCTGTTATTTCATTTCCCAAGAATGAGGGCCTGCCTCTTTCTGAACAGTAATCTGCGTCTCCTCTTTGGTCTCTGAGATTACCTCCCTCTAAAACTGCCACATCTCCCCAGACCTAGATCTGTTCAAATTCTAGATCTGGTCCCAATCATCCACCGGCTCACCTATTTGATCATGGACCAAAATGTATTTTTAACATCTACTTTCTGGCCCTTGAAAATTCTATTGATTTATGAGTTTCAGGGTCTAGATAGTCCTGCTATAGGTCAAGGCCTGATCCTACCTCTGCTCATGTTTGGGAAAGCCTCTCTCTAAGGAAGACTATATTAAAGTTAGTCTTCAAAGTGAAACTAAAAATGTTAGTCATTCAGTCATGTCTGACTCTTTGCAACCCCATGCACTGAAGCCCACCAGGCTCCTCTGTCCAAGGAATTCTCTAGGCAAGAATACTGGAATGGCAGCCACTCCCTTCTTCAGGGGATCTTCCTGACTTAGAGATGGAACCTGTGTTTCCTGCATTGCAGGCAGATTCTTTACAGTCTGAGCCACCGTGAAAGTCCTAAATTCAAGTTATATCAATAACTCAGTTAATAGGAAAATTTTTCTCTTATTGAAGTTTACTAGATTTGTTTTAAATTTGGACTGAAGTTTTATTTTTAATTCTATAGCATCTCCAAAAATAAATACCAGGATTTCTTCATTAAATAAGTCTTTGCATCACTTGTTTTCATATTTTGAATCAATAGGTTTCAAATTAGCTCTGGGTTTCCTGTGTAACCATTTCACATGTTCATTGCTTACATCCCAAGCAAAAACTCTTTTCTCTAACCAGGCAGCCTGGTGATATGCCACTTGAAAGAAAACATTACTGTTTGAAGCATTATGAGCAACCGTGATTGGTTTTAAAGAACTCTTTCTATCCATTTCTAGCACGACTTACAGAAAGAATTATGTTTTCTCCTTGTCTCCAGGTTAAAAGACTTACTTCCTTCAGGTTGTGGGGATAAGGAAGGGGGCTCTATGCTGAGCAAGTTCCTTCTTTAGTAATACTTTCTTAATCAAGATTTCTAATCCCATTTCCTCTTTGAAATAGTTTACTAAATCTCTTAATCTACCTAATTACAGACTAGATAAACTTGCTTTGGTAAAAGCTACCTATGCCTTTGTACATAACATAGCATGTCTTTCTCCTCCAAATCCCTGCTTATAAGATTTGAATCTCTCCTTGTGTTACAGTTTAACAGCCTCTTACATGAAAGTGCATTTTCAGTATACTGAATAGAAATAAAGCTAAAAATATATTCCCAAATGAATTCAGATTATACTGAAATCTAAAATTCTCCATAAAGAATAGTGAAATGCAGGAGAAATTTTGAGCTTTCAGATTTCTTCAAAAATGAATGTAATTAATAACATAATCGATTTTCCTTGGCTTGGATTTTTGATGCTATGTTTTTACTACTGGAACACATTGCAATTATTTTTGAATCATAATTTTTTATTTAGAAGTTGAAGATATAGAATTTTTAGATTTGACAGTAAATTAACGTTTGTTTTAGGCTGCAACCCACTCCAGTACTCTTGCCTGGATAAGCCCATGGATGGAGGAGCATTGTAGGCTACAGTCCATGGGGTCGCAGAGTCAGACATGACTGAGCAACTTCACTTCACTTTAGGCTTCCATACAGTTACTATTCTCTAGCAAAGAATAACCTATATTCATCTTATATTAACGTTAAGTCTCCAGCTTACTCCCCTAATGGACAAAAGCACCACGAGTGTATTTTAGTTTAAATTGGTATCTTTGCCTTTAAATAAAGTAAATATAATTGTATTTGTGCATATACATATTGATGATAGAAGTATAAATCAGTATTACCTCCAAAGAGAGGAATTTGGCATTATATATCAAGATTAAGAAGCCCCACATCCTTTGAGCCTGAAATTTCATTTTCAGGAATTTTCCTTAAAAATAGACTGGCTCATGGATTAATTAATGTATGTACCAGGATGTTCATTGCAGCAGAGTTTGTAATAGGAAAAGACTGGACACAACTTAAAGATCTATGGATACGAAACTTGCTAAATAAATTTTGTTAAGTGCATGCAGTAGAATAAAATATAAAAGCTAATGTATTCATTCATTTAAAAAATTTAAGAATTTATCATGTGTCTACTATATTCCAGGCACTCTCTCCTAGGCACTGGAGATGCATGCAGAAAAAAAAAAAAAAAAAAAAACTTGCTCCTATGTAGTTAATATGCTAGTTGGGTTTCAGAAGTGATAAACAAATAAATGATGATGATAGGAAGATAGGAGTGTGGGGTGCTGAGTTATAGTAAAATGAAATGATATCTTAAGCAGAAATAGATGTTTCTCTGGAACTCTTGCTTTTTCCGTGATCCAGATGTTGGCAATTTCATCTCTGGTACCTCTTCTTTTATAAAACCAGCTTGAACATCTGGAAGTTCATGGTTCATGTACTGCTGAAGCTTGGTTTGGAGAATTTTGAGCACTACTTTACTAGCGTGTGAGATGAGTGCAATTGTGTGGTAGTTTGAGCATTCTTTGGCATTGCCTTTCTTGGGATTGGAATGAAAATGGACCTTTTCCAGTCCTATGGCCACTGCTGAGTTTTCCAAATTTGCTGGCATATTGAGTGCAGCACTTTCACAGCATCATCTTTCAGGATTTGAAATAGCCCAACTGGAATTCCATCACTTCCACTAGCTTTGTCCATAGTGATGCTTTCAAAGGCCCACTTAACTTCACATTCCAGGATGTCTGGCTCTAGGTGAGTGATCACACCATCATGATTATCTTGGTCTTGAAGATCTTTTTTGTACAGTTCTTCTGTGTATTCTTTCCACCTCTTCTTAGTATCTTCTGCTTCTGTTAGGTCCAGACCATTTCTGTCCTTTATCGAGCCCATCTTTGCATGAAACATTCGCTTGGTATCTCTAATTTTCTTGGAGAGATTTCTAGTCTTTCCGAAGAATTGATGCTTTTGAACTGTAGTGTTGGAGAAGACTCTTGAGAATCCCTTGGACTGCAAGGAGATCCAACTAGTCCATTCTGAAGGAGATCAGCCCTGGGATTTCTTTGGAAGGAATGATGCTAAAGCTGAAACTCCAGTACTTTGGCCACCTCATGCGAAGAGTTGACTCACTGGAAAAGACTCTGATGCTGAGAGGGATTGGGGGCAGGAGGAGAAGGGGACGACTGAGGATGAGATGGCTGGATGGCATCACTGACTCAATGAACATGAGTCTGAGTGAACTCCAGGAGTTGGTGATGGACAGGGAGGCCTGGTGTGCTGCGATTCATGGGGTCGCAAAGAGTCGGACACGACTGACTGACTGAACTGAACTGAAAGCTGATTATTAATTTACTAAGAATACTAGTCTCTGGGTAAAATATAATCAAAATCTCCTGTGGACTTCTCTGGTGCTAACCACTTAACACCTTAATATTCAGACTTCCCCCATTGCAAAGTTTCTGTACTGCAAAATGGCACTGAACTGCAGGGCTGAGGAGTTTCTGGAAGCCACTCAGGTCCAGGAGCCAAGCTGCGGCTGTCAGGGCTGTGTCTACCTACACAAAAGGGGCGCCTGGTCTTCATTAGCAGATGGCACCACAGCAGCTAATGGCAGGCCTGTTCATCTGATTAAACATATCTAACCAGATACTTCTCCCTTTGAGTCTAAAGTTTAGACTTCAGCCTAGAAACATTCTCAACAACCTAGCAATGCAGTCATGAACAATTATGTAATTTCCAAAGTATTTCGAGCTTAATTTCAAGCTGCTGCCAACTAAACAGTGTCTCTAGCCATCGGCTCTACAAGGACTGAGTCGTTGGCCACCGCAGTTACTAACCTTTAACACACCCTGACAGCAGTGTAGGGAGGAGACCAGGAATGAGGCTCTCTGTACTCCAGGAAAACTGACAGAACAGGCCTTCAAACAGTTAGATGTTTCAGGAGAAATATCTTTATGAACCCAAACGCCTGCATCTTCCTGTACATAGACAAAGCACTAAAATCAGTAAGACTTCTTTTCCTCGTGGCTAGCAGCAACTTTGTGCTGAAACACACAAGTACTCCTGATTACATGTACTCCCCTCACCACAATCACATATAGACTGACTGTCCCCCTCTTTGAAACAGTTCCTCAGAGCCATCTGAGAGGCTGGATCTGGGGCTGCAGTCCTCAATAAGTCCTCCAATAAAACTAAAACTCATAGCTGTCACATTGTGTATTTTTATGTCAGTTGACACTGCTGAGGGAAAATTGTATAGCTTCACACACACACACAAACACAAGATATGTTTATGTATGGATGAAAATACATTTAGTCAGAAAACTGGTTTAGATACGGGAAGTATATATATATATGTTCTTCCTATATGGGTGAGGTAATTGAGCTTAATAACCACATTACATAAGAAGGCATTTTGTCATATAAAATGGAAATACTCTCACAGTCAAAAAGATAGCCTTTGCAGATCCTATGATGTCCTTAAATCCCCTCTTAGCAGCATCAGTAGGATCTAACATTTGGATTTTATGACCCAAACAAAATTATTTCTTTATGTTCCAAAATTAACCTAACTCTTTTGCCAGATATTTATGACTAGTGTTTTTGTATTCATTAAGTCCAAATGTCACAATTTTTTAAAATAAATAGATATAAATAATCTAATCCTTAAAATACCCAGGCTATTATTCCGTGTCCTCAGGGAGCTTCCACAGCTTCTGTCTTTATAAAATGTGGACAAAACAAGGCTGTCAAGTATCTACCTTCTCATTTTCTACTTTCTAATTTCTTTCAATTGCTGCATTTACTTAATGCAGTGCCAAAAATTAAAAATACCACATTTAGTAAAAATGTTCCCAATTGTTATCCAAAACTTAATTTTTCTCCTTTGATGGAAAATAATTCCATTGTTACCCCATCAACTATTGGAGAAATTGTAAAGGTTTAATTCTTTCATTTCTGACCACTATCCTTGATGTTTTTGTTTAGGCACTAAGTCATGTCTGACTCTCTGCAACTCCATAGACTATAGCCCGCCAGGCTCCTCTGTCCATAGAATTCTTCCAGGCAGGGATACTGAAGTGGGTTGCCATTTCCTCTTCTGGGGCATCTTCTCCATCCCAGGTTGAACCTGCATCTCCTGCATTGGCAGGCAGATTTTTTACTGCTAAGCCGCCAAGGAAGCCAGAATGCCACAGAGCACAAGTCAAATCATGGGATTCATGTACAGCAAGCTGAAGGCCTCGCATCCCTGGGGAAACCAGAAATAGACTCAACTGCATAGTTTCAAAGGCCTACCTATATGAACCAGTTTAAAAAAGAGCTCCATCCTTTACTCTTCTGAGTACCAATTCAATTTCTGTCTCCACACTTCAGTATTAGTAGCTTTGCTCCCTCCAAAAGAGTGCACCAGTTATTCCCACTGTGCATACTTTCCGGGAGCTGATCCAGGGACATGTGACACTTGCTCTGTATCAGCCTTCAGGTTATTGACAACGACTTCTTCATCTTGTGTGAGCTTGGATGGAACTACCGCATGTGAAATACTGATGCTAATGATAACTATGGAGACACCTGGCATTTGCTCTCCAGTCCCCTGACATTCATGTTTCTACTTTGATTTTCTTGGTGGCACCCTGCCTGGCAGAAGAATCCTATCTGACCTGGTGGAGTGACCCTGTGATATGAAGAAACCTCTGCAGGGAGCTGAGTCAAAGTAAGAGATAAATTTGATTCTTTGAAAAACCTGCCTCCGTTGGAGCTAGAGTTGCTCCCTGCAGGAAACTTCAGTGGAAGGGGTCCCCCACAGATGGGTTCTGTGCCCATGGTATTTATGCATGCCACCTACTGACATGCATAAAATGCAAGATCTGAGATTTACTCCAGCTCTAGAATACTCATGACACCTGACAAACATGTAATAAAATCAGAATAAACAGCACTCACCTTTGCTGTTTCTATAAGAAATTTCAAAGATATCTTTTATGTTTTTCCCTTAGGAGAAGTATGAGTTTTTTAATGTGTGGGTTCTACAGAGGTTTGTAGAAATACTGCCTGGATTATGACCACAGTAAAAATTAAAATGATGTTTAAAAACATTTGGTTCTGAACAAAATCAGAGAGGAAAGGACTTCACTAGTGGGCTAGTAACAGAAGGAACTAAATGTAAAAATAAGAGCAAAAAAAATGTAGCAGAATTACCATTCATGAGTACTTTTGTTCTTACTGATGTGTTTCAAGGAATGCTACAGTCAATAATAAATGATCTGAGAAAACATTTCATTGAAATTTATTTGAACTGCAAGTAAAGAGACTAGATAACTTATTTAATATCAGAATTCTTGCAGTTTAGTTTGCCCCCTCCTCCATTATAAGTACCCTCTCCATCCCTCTCTGTCCCTGTCTTTCCCTGGGAGGCTGACCTCTGGGAAATGCTTCTTGTTTCTGGTGGTGGTTAGCCACTGAGGAGCAGGGTGCTGGGAGGCTACAGGTGAGAACGGTCAGCTGTTAGTTGTGAGACCTTGGGCCACTTTATAAGAGACCATAGGTTCTGTGAAGTAAAGTGGCCCAAGTTCTCACAGCTAACCAAGCTGAATGAATTAGTCCTACCCTTGAGGTCTCCTGATGCCCAGTCCAACTCGCAGCTCCTGTCAAAGTTCTGCATCGGTCTCAGTGTTACTGGCTTGTAAAAGGGAGAGAAAAGTCAAGTATGTAAATTACACCACAATGCAAATTTCATGTGTAAATTAATTTTGTATTTATTGATATATACTAAGAAGAACTTTGACACACTATATATGAAATCAGAAAGAAGGTTACTCAGGACACACAGCAAAGGGCTTCTTTTTGCCTTCATACATTTCGTGCTAATGTTATATGTCAGCATTCTAACTTTTTTACTGCAAGTATAATACATTTTTCAATTTAAATTTATTTTAATTGGAGGCTAATCACTGTACAATATTGTATGGGTTCTGCCACACATATAATACATTTTTAAATGACTTTCTATGCTTAGTTGCTCAGTCTTGTCTGACTCTTTGCGACCTCATGGACTGTAGCCCACCAGAGTCCTCTGTTCATGGGGATTCTCCAGGCAAGAATACTGGAGTGAGTTGCCATGTTCTCCTTCAGGGGATTTTCCCAACCCAAGGATCAAATCCAGGTTTCAGGACTGCAGGCAGATTCTTCCCGTCTGAGCCAGCAGAGAAGACCCTTGCTACTGCTACTGCTGAGTCACTTCAGTCGTGTCCGACTCTGTGCGACCTCATTCATAGATGGCAGCCCACCTGGCTCCACCATCCCTGGGAAGACCCTTAAATGATGTAAATACCTAAATTATCACATATACTAATTTACTGATATATCCAATAAAATGTTTTGAAATGTAGTGATATGTCTTAAATATAATTGAAGGAAATGGGGAGGAAGAAGTGAAGAGAAGTCAAAGTCACTCAGTTGTATCCAATTATTTGTGACCCCACGAACTGCAGCCTGCCAGGCTCTTCTGTCCATGGAATTCTTCAGGCAAGAATACTAGAGTGGGAAGCCATTCCAGGGGACCTTCCCAGCGGAAGGACCGAACCCAGGTCTCCTGCACAGCAGATGGATTCTTTACTATTTGAACTGCCAGATAAGCCCAAGAATCCTGGAGTGGGTGACCTATCCCTTCTCCAGCAGATCTTCCCAACCCAGGAATCAAACTGGGGACTCCTGCATTGCAAGCAGATTCTTTATCAGCTGAGCCACCAGGGAAGCCCACCAAATGGAGGATGTCCCTGTAGGTACAGTGGTTAAGAATCTGCCTGCCAGTGCAGGGGACATAGGTTCAATCTCTGGTCCGGAAAGATTCCACATGTCACAGAGCAACTAAGCCCATGCATGATCACTGAGTCCACATGCCTAAAGCCTGTTCTCCACCAACAGGAGAAGCCCAACCGATGAGAAGCCCACTCACTATGACCAGAGAGCAGTCCTGGCTCACCAAAACTAGAGGAAGTCCACGAGTAGCAACGAAAATCCAGCAAAACCAAAAATAAATAATCAACGGATTTTTTTAAAAAATTAAAAAGAGGACAAAAAGAAATGCTACCTTGTAAAACAAGCAGAAAGTCTTTTCTTTTAAAAAAAAAAAAAGGTGTCTGGGGGAGTCTGAAGCCCTGATTTCTAGCTCTAGCCCCATCACTACATCCCTACTTTCTCTGGGTTTTAGTTAATACCTCTCCAAACAAAGGGAAGTCTCAGATGATCTACATTCTCTTTCATCTCCACTAGTCAATAATTCTACAAAAGAGAGAATTAAGTCAAGAACCCCTCCTCCAATTCAGTCACTAGTAAAATAGAGAAATTTTTTAAAATAATTGTTGATGTGTCTTTTATACTTTTGTTTAAATTTCACAAATACAAATAAAAGAAGAAAATGCAATTACTATTTCCTCACTAATGCTGGAGTTCCTGAGAATAAAATGTTGAAAATGTAGTTCTTTTGTCTCCTCGCTAGTCTAATAAGACTATAATTGCACGGTAATTTTTCTTAATGCTTTTAAATAATTAACCACTTACAGGATCTTCTAAGGGTTGTCTACAATTTCAAGGTTCTACAAATTAAGGCATCCATGTACTTCTGTTAAAAATTCCTTTTTCCAACATCAAATAATTATACATTTTATGATTAAATATCCATTTCCAATCTTTCCTAACAGTTTTCATAACTGTTAAATAAATTGTTAATAATTGTGTGAAAATAGAGGTAAATCCAGTTTTATTACTGCATACCACAGTGAGCTTGATCGAGTTACTTCATTCCTTGTGTCGTGATTTTCTCATCTTTAACACAGAATGGGGACATCCCTAGCTGTCCAGTGGTTAAGACTCTGAGCTTCCAGTGCTAAGGGGCCCAGATTTGATCCCTGGCTGGGGAAGTGGAATCCGACAAGCCTCATGGTGAGGCAAAAAAAAACTAACAATGAACAGTTTGCTATTGTGAAGTAAAATGAGATAATACAAGAAAAACTGTTCTGAATACAGTACAGGTTTTATCCAAGATAGTTACTGTTTGCTTTTTTTTCTTTTTTAAGTACATAGCACAATGGCTGACCAAATTAAGTAGCCAATAAATAATTTATCATTGAAATGATGGTTGAATGATAAATGAGAACCAGTTCAGTTCAGTTCATTTCAGTTGCAAAGTCGTGTCTAACTCTGTGACCCACATGATGTACTCTGCATTTAAGTTAAATAAGCAGGGTGACAATATACAGCCTTGACGTACTCCTTTCCCAATTTGGAACCAGTCTGTTCCATGTCAGG
>SJYC01141251.1:0-15870 GCA_006408675.1 Madoqua kirkii | reverse complement strand
ATTTTTTTTTTCCAATTCTTAGAAATGGGTTGAAGTGACTTGTACTCTCTTTTTCTATTACCCATAAAGCATTTCCCATCACCCTAAAATAAAGTGTCAAACTTTCTCACTAAAGAATTATGATCAAGTATTTGTAACAGTGCTCTGTCCACCTTAAAATGTATTAGTATTTATACATGTGTAATAAGCCACATTTAATTTTAAAAGTAGATGAAGAATTGGGAGTTATTAAAAAACAAAACCAATCACATGAAGCTGAATAGGGTTTTCCATACAAGTTATGGCAACTAGAATTGGGAAGGAAAAAGAAGTGGGTCTCTCTTGGAGTTACTAAGGAGGTTAGGATTCCAAATTATAAAACATCTACCAAACCTGGAAGCTAAACGCTTTTTGTTTTTTGTTTAAAGTGTTTCCTGAAGACTTAATAGCCAGAAATCTAGGCTGACATTTAGAAATAAACTTCCCAAGGCTTGAAAGCCCCATTCATTTCTACTGATCAGACATTACAGGAATGGACTGGACAATAAAATTAGATTTGCCTGGGAACTCAGAACTGCTTCCTAAGTATAACATTGTTTAAAAATACAAAATTATCCCAAGAGGATGACTTTAGAAAGCTGGCTTGTGTTGTTTTATCTTAAACTTAATGAGAGGGTATAAACTTTATCTGAAGTTGTGCTGTGTTTAGTCGCTCAGTCATGTCCGACTCTTTGTGACCCTATGGACTGTAGCCCAACAGGCTACTCTGTCCACAGGGATTCTCCAGGCAAGAATACTGCAGTGGGTTGTCATGCCCTCCATATTGCAGGTGGATTTTTTACCAGCTGAGCCCTCCCCACCCCCCGGAAGCATATTAATAATTGTTTACAATACCATTTAGTTAACCATGGCCACTCTCCAGTAGAGGCATCCCCAGCCCCACCATTAGACTTGGGTTGAAAGCTAAATCTTCCTTTTCTCTTAGGGATCAACTGCCTAATCTCCACTACCTTGTCTTACTGCTGGGGTCCCAACAAGAATTTGCTTTAGCTCTGCGCAGTATTGTTTTTTATCACATTAATGGGCTTCCCTGGTAGCTGAGTGGTAAAGAATCCACCTGCCAATTTCCGGTTACTGATCATGGGTCAGCATGATCCCCTAGAGGAGGAAATGGTAACCCACTCCAGTATTCTTGCCTGGGAAATTCCGAGGATAGAGGAGCCTGGTGGGAAATTCCGAGGATAGAGGAGCCGGGTGGTCTACAGTTCATGGGGTCACAAAGAGTCAGACATACCTTAGTGGCTAAACAGTAACATCATCGTATTAATAGTGCTAATAATCATCAGGGAACTGTGGGTCAAAACCACAATGAGGTATCCCCTCACACCTGTCAGATTGCCTGTCAAGAACACAAGAGTAAACAAGTGTTGATGAAGTTGTGGAGAAAAGATAATCTTTTTATATTGCTTGTGGAAACGTAAATTTGTGCAGCCACTATGGAAAACAGTATGAAGTTCCTTGAAAATAAAAAAAAAACTGCAATATAATCCAACGACCCCTTTGTGATAATACATATTATGCAAATTAATTGAAACCTTTGTATGGAAAAGGGAGCTGCATTCCCATGTTAAGTACAGTATTATTCACAATAGCCAAGACATAGACTATGGACCTCAATGATCATTAATGGGCAATGAATGAAGAAAATGTGACATTTACATACAATGCAATACCATTCAGCCTTTAAAAAGAAGGAAATCTTGCTATTTGTGACAATGTGGATTAACTAGTCTGGGGGACAATATGCTAAATAAAATAAGCCAGACAGAAGGACAAATATTACATGATACCACTTATATGATGAGTCTAAAAAAGCCAAACTTAGAGAAATGAATGGTAGAATGGTGGTTTCAAGGGGTGGGTGGCAGGAGAAAGTAGGTAGTATTATAGTCAAAGGCTACAAATTTCAGCTATATCAAATGAGTAAGTTGTGACAATCTACTATACAATATAGAAATTATAGCTAAAAATACTGTACTGCATCCTATTTTTCTAAGAGGGTAAATCTGATTATAGTCTTTATTACAAAAAATAATAGTAGTAGTAAATAAAGGGGAGTGCCATCACTTTGGAGGTGATAAATATGATTATGACATAGACTGTGGTGATAGCTTCATTAGTGTACATTTATTCCCAAATTCATTATGTTGTTTGATATTAAGTGCATACAGCTTTCTGTATCTAAGTGATATCTCAAGAAAGTGTGTGTTTTAAGGACAAATTTGCAGATGGAAAATTAATAACCCTTCTCTAATACATGAAAATGAGAAACAAAAATAATAATATTGTGAGATGTGTTATGTCACTGAAAAGGGTAAGAGCTCCTAATTGTGCTTCTTTAACACTGAATCTTAACTCCCAATTGTCTCTCAGGTATTTGTCTTTAAAGTAGTCAGACCATTGGCTAGCTAATATGTATTTTGTACAAACACATGGATGAAGAAGTAGCACAGCTAACTCAACCTGCTGCTGCTGCTAAGTCACTTCAGTCGTGTCCGACTCTGTGCGACCCCTAGTAATTTTTAATTCAAGATGTCCCAGATATGACAGTAGTACTGCAGATGACATGGTATACTAAACAATTCTGCTTTTACTATTTGGTATGTGTGATGTAGCATTAAATTTAGGCCACAGTGGCTGTAACTTTATTATACTAGAAATAGTGTTTATTTAACTGTTGATGTTTATTACAAGAATGCTGCTTTTTGATTACAAACTATTAAGTTCTGATTTACCTTTTTCTCATTTAAGCAGTAACACTTACTTTAAACATTTTCATACCCAGGGACTACGTTAATTTTTATTCCAGTAATAGTGATGATCACTTTTTTACCGGAGTGAAACATTATTTCTAAAATTATTCAGAGGACCATCATTCACATTACACACTTAATGCCAGACAATATCTCTACATAAGCAAGCTGCTTAATATGTATCCCCTTGCTTAACTCAGCTCTACAAAGGATACGACAAGTTCTAGGTCTGGTAGTAATACCTCATGGAAAAATAAAATCTATTCAGCCTGTGCTTGATTGATTAAGGATTCAACATAGCATTTGTGTTCTGTTTCTGAACACGTTAATACTACATTCTCCTATCCCTTTGAAGTTAGTTGTAGGCACGGGGTTCAGTTCAGTCCCTCAACTGTGTCCAACTCTTTGAGACCCCATGGACTGCAGCATGCCAGACTTCCCAGTTCATCACCAACTATCAGAGTTTATGCAATCTCATGTCCATTGAGTCTGTGATGTCCTCTAACCATTTCATTCTTTTCGTCCCCTTCTCCTCTTGCCTTCAATCATTCCCAGCATCAGGGTCTTTTCACATGAGTCAGTTCTTCACATCAGGTGGCCAAAGTATTGGAGTTTGATTCACCATCAGTCCTTCCAGTGAATATTCAGGACTGATTTCCTTTAGGATGGACTGGTTAAATCTCTTTGAAGTCCAAGGGACTCTCAAAAATCTTCTCCAACCTGCAGTTCAAAAGCATCAGTTTTTTGGTGCTTAGCTTTCCTTATAGTTCACTCTTATATCCATACATGACTACTGGAAAAACCATAGCTTTCACTAGACTGACTTTGTTGGCAAAGAAATGTCTCTGCTTTTTAATATGTTGTCTAGGTTGGTCATAAATTTTCTTCCAAGTAGCAAGCATGTTTTAATTTTATGGCTGCAGGCACCATCTGCAGTGATTATGGAGCCCCCCAAAATAAAGTCTGCCACTGTTTCCACATCGATGTGCCATGAAGTGATGGGACCCGATGCCATGATCTTAGTTTTTTGAATGCTGAGTTTCAAGCCAACTTTTCCACTCTCCTCTTGCACTTTCATCAAGAGGCTCTTTAGTTCTTCCTTTCTTTCTACCATAAGAGTGGTGTCATATGCATTTCTGAGGTTTTTTATATTTCTCCAAGCAAACTTGATTCCAGCTTGTGCTTCAGGTTTCTCATGATGTAAATAAGCAGGGTGACAACATACAGCCTTGATGTACTCCTTTCCCGGTTTGCCATTCTGTTGTTCAGTTTGTTGTTCAGTCTACTGTTCAGTCTGTTGTTCCATGTCCAGTTCTGTCACTTCCTGACCTGCATTCAGATTTCTCAAGCGGCAGGTCAGGTGGTCTGGTATTCCCATCTCTTTCAGAATTTTCCACAGTTTTTTGTAATCCACAGAGTCAAAGACTTTGGCATAGTCAATAAAGCAGATGGAGATGTTTTTTGGAACTCTCTTGGTTTTCTGATGATCCAGTGGATGTTGGTAATTTGATCTCTGGCTCCTCTGTCTCTTCTAAATCCAGCTTGAACATCTGGAAGTTCATTGTTCACGTTATGTTGAAGTCTGCCTTGGAGAATTTTGAGCATTACTTTACTAGTGAGTGAGATGAGTGCAATAGTATAATAGTTCGAGCATTCTTTGGCCTTGCCTTTCTTTGTGATTTGAATGAAAACTGACTTTTTCCAGTCCTGTGGCCACTGCTGAGTTTTCCAAAGTCACTGGAATATTGAGTGCAGCACTTTCACAGCATCATCTTTTAGGATTTGAAATAGCTCAATTGAAATTCCATCACCTCCACTAGCTTTGTTCATAATTATGCTTCCTAAAGCTCACTCAACTTTGCATTTCAGGATGTCTGGCTCTAGGTAAGTGATCATACCATCATGATTATCTGGGTCATGATCTTTTTTGTATAGTTCTTTTGTGTATGTTTCTATCCTTTATCATACCCATCTTTGCATGAAATGTTCCCTTGGTATCTCTAATTTTCTTGAAGAGATCTCTAGTCTTTTCCATTCTATTGTTTTCCTCTTTTTTTTTTTGCATTGATCCCTGAGGAAGGCTTTCTTATCTCTCCTTGCTATTCTTTGAAACTCTGCATTCAAATGGGTATATTTTTCCTTTTCTCCTTTGCCTTGTACTTCTCTTCTTTTCACAGCTATTTGTAAGGCCTCATCAGATGACCATTTACCTTTTGCATTACTTTTCTTGTGGATGATCTTGATTACTGACTCCTGTACAATGTCATGAACCTCTGTCCACAGTTCATCAGGTACTCTGTCTATCATATCTAATCCCTTGAATCTATTTCTCACTTCCACTGTATAAGCATAAGGGAAGTGATTTAGGTCACACCTGAATAGTCTAGTGGTTTTCCCTACTTTCTTCAGTTTAAGTCTGAATTTGGCAATAATCATTAAAATGGATATATATTTCTTTTTCTCCTTTTCTCCTTTACCTTTAACTTTTCTTCTTTTCTCAGCTGTTTATAAGACCTACTCAGACAATGATTTTGCCTTTTTGCATTTCTTTTTTCTGGGAACTGGTCTTGATCACTGCCTCTTGTACAATGTCATGAACCTCCATCCATAGTTCTTCAAGCACTTTCTTTATTAGATCTAATCCCTTGAATCTATTTGTCACTTTCACTGTATAATCATAAGGGATTTGATTTAGGTCATACCTGAATGGTCTAGTGGTTTTCCTTACTTTCTTTAAGTTTGAACTTGGCAATAAGGAGCTCATGATCTGAACCACAGTCAGCTCCCAGTCTTGTTTTTGCAGACTGTATAGAGCTTCTCCATTTTTGGCTACAAAGAATATAATCAATCTTATTTTGGTATTGACCATCTGGTGATGTCCGTGTGTAAAGTCTTCTCTTGTGTTGTTGGAAGAGGATGTTTGCTATGACCAGTGTGTTCTCTTGGCAAAATTCTGTTAGGCTTTGCCCTGCTTTGTTTTGTACCCCAAGGCCACATTTGCCCATTACTCCAAGTATCTTTTGACTTCCTACGTTTGCATTCCTGTCCCCTATAAAAAAAGGACATCTTTTTTGGGTGTTAGTTCTAGAAGGTCTTGTAGGTCTTCATAGAACTGTTCAACTTAAACTTCTTCAGCATTCATGGTCGGGATATAGACTTGGATTACTGTGATACTGAATGGTTTGCCTTGGAAATGAACGAAGATCATCCTGTCATTTTGGAGATTGCAAAAAAGATAACTACTGCTCTTAAAGTTCTCTGTTGAGATTTAGGTTGGTGCCACAAAAGCCCATGTTACCCATCTAGATCTTCCATGTGGAGGTTTTTCATTATCTTAGTTAACTGTGTTAAGGACCATTATGTTAAAAATAATAATGGACGTTCAGTACTACAAGTCATTTTTTAAAACTAGTCAAGTAGTTCTAACCTGAATTTTAGTGGTCAATAATCAATAATAATTTAATGTGTTCTTATGAGAGCACCTATCAGAGATACACAATAATCTATCAATGGAAACACTTTCCTTTCTTCTTTTTTTTTTCTTCTTTTCCCTATAGACATTCACATTTTAGTGGACGCATCAGTCAGTATAATCTAACCTATACTGTGGTTTTTAAAAGTCTCCAAATTTTAGTCTTAAAATAACTAAACTTTATTTATTACTTATGATACATGTCTATTGTAAGTCTCTTAGGAGCTTTGCTCCTTGCAGTTATTCATGGGCCCAGGATGATAGAGCAGGTATCATCTCAGCCATTTCCAGTTGCTATACCAAGGGATATCATTCTGGAAGGTCTCACATTTGCAACTAGATGCCCATCCTTAGAAGTGACATGCCTCTCATCTGCTCACAGCTCCTTGATCAGAACTAGCCACATGGCCCTAGCCAATGACAACAGCCTCGGAAGCACAGCCCTACCACATCCCCAGAATGCAGAGAACCAGAAATACGTGGGAAGATGCACTAATGACTATCACAGAGACATAAGCAATGACTGTTTGGAACAAACTAAATCTGTCCTTAACTCACTCAAGTCACTGAAAAATCTTGCTTCAAGCCGTATTTATTCTGAAGAGAAAGAAGCAAGATTGAGGAGAGAGATGATTAGGAAAAATGGGGAAAGGGAGAAAGAAGAGAAAGATAAAAACATCAGGAAGAAAAGTAGGAAGGTAGAAAAGAGCAAATCAAAGAAAATACAATTATTCTAAAATATTCGCCATCAATGAAAGGGCATGTGAGCTCTAGCGTTTTTAAAGACTTCAACTTCTCTTTGAACTTTCCAAAATTACTAAGGTTTTCTATTTATTGTTTTGTAATAAAATGAAAAAAAATAATTATTTGAACATTTAACCATGTTCAATGATTTCAGAGACATCATACTGTAGGATAGTTGTTTTTATCCATAAGATCAAACCTGAGGCCTTAGGAGGTTTAATAAGAAGCTACTCCACTAATGTAGTGAGTTGGGTCACAGAGTAGAAGAGGGCAGAAGAGTAAACGGGAAGGAAGTAGAGTGAAAAGAATTAATACAGCAAACAATATGGTCCCAAGAAAATGAGCCAAGAATGAGAAAACCCTGACCCCAAGGTTGGTAAAATAAAGTAGCAGAAAGCTTTCAGTTTGTGAGTTCCCTGACCTCTTTTAGGAATGGCCTATTTACACTTCGGATGGCATTCCAGATGGTTTCAAAGCCATGACAGTCATTTAACGATGGTGAAACAGGAATCGAATTTTCCCTGGACTTGCTGAGAATCCAGGGCTCAGTCAGGAAAGGAAGCTGTGCTGAAGTCCCCTGTGCCAGGGCCTTGCTGAGGGAGCCCCAGGAGCAAGATGTGTAAGAAGGACTTCAACCTGCAAACTTGGTCACTGCCAGGAGCAGCAGATGGCACTTGCTGGACATGGATACCCGTTAGCCCGGAACACCTACTCACAAAGAACCGCCTGGCCTTGTTCATTATTACTCCCTAGGTTCAGCTAATCTGGGCAGCCTCAGGAAGCACAAAAATCACACACAACAAATACTACATTAAGTTTATTACAATTCCCCCACTGCATAGTAGATTCTTAATCCCCTGATATATGTTTTCTAAATCTGTATTTCATTGTTGTATCTCTACTTTTCCTGAAAAGATTTCTGTATAATTCTCAAGTATTTAAGTATTCAAAGTAAAATATTATTTTGGAGGTAAGAGTTCCATTTTTTGCTGGAAGAAAACTTTTCCTGGGAAGAAGTTTTTGGCAGCTGGTCCCTTGACAAACATCTAAAGAGCCAATTACTGCACATAATATTAAAAGCTGAAAAACGAATGATGATGTTATGGGTTCATTACACTCATAGCATTGTCAATGTGTTCTCAGAGAATTCTGGGAGTGGGTGGAGGGTGGGGAAAGACTGTTCCTGGGAATCTCCCCCAGGGAATTCTCTTTGTGAATGTTTTCCCTTGAACTGCATTACTAATTCAGCCCTGGGCAGAGCCCTAAAATACTGGCACAGCCTGTGGAAAGGGGTTCTTCCTCCAGCTCTCCTTCTGACTCCATCCCCACTCCTCAGCCCCCACCAATGTGGCTCCTGCTGGGGGCCCTGCCTCAGGTTGGCAAAGCCTGAGCATGGCTGTCAGAGAATCACACTTCCCCACCCACCAAGGGCAATGCCCACAGGCCTGCCATATGCTGCTAGATCCAGGAAAGAGCCTCTGCCTACAATTATGAAATACGAATTCTCTGAAAATTCCATTGTCAAATGCTCCTGGAGCAAATCAACCTGGGGGTGAGGTTTTCAAAATGTTCTGCTCACTCCACCCCCACCCCCAGCACAGTGTACAAGAAAAGTAGCAGATGGGCTGACATTTGAAATGTCATTGCTTTATTCTATCCATTTTCCTCATAAGCATGAGATACTAAAGAGCAGAGGAGAATATTCTCTCGACCATGATACTATGCAATAATTATTTAGGGGCCTGGGACCTGAAGCAGAAGTACATATTTACATTGTGCTAGATCATTTTCTTAAATGATTAAATTTCCTAAGACATGCTACTCAGAATGTGATCCTGGACCGGCAGCAAGGACATGTGGGAGCATGCTACACATACAGGATTTGAAGCCCCAGCCCAAATTTTCCAAACCACAATATATATTTTAGCAACATCCCTAGGTGATTTTTATGCACATAAAAGTTTGAGAAGCAATGCTCTGAAACACATTTATACCCTTTGGAATATTGGGATAATTGAAGGAACAAAGGATTTGAAGCTCAAAGATGGGCTCAAGAACTTGGTGAGGATGAATTCACAGATAAATTTCCAGGTGAGGGAGAGAAAGGAAAGCAAAACAGAGGCAGCAGAATTCAGGTCTCAGGCAAATTGCCCAGCCATTTTCACAGACAGTACTCCTGACATTGAGAGCAACTAAATGCTCTCAAAACTTACTACTGTGGTACCAGTTTGCTCATTTATTTTTCAAATACTTCCATAGCATTTACTATGGGCCAGAGACAGTTCTAAGCAATTTACAAACGTTAACTCACATAATCTTTCTAACAAGCCCGTGAAGCAGGTACTAGTGTTATCCTCATTTTACCAAGAAAAGCACTGAGACCCACAGAAGTTAAATAATTTGCCAAAAGTTCCAGTTAGGAAACAGCAAAACCAGGATTCAAACCACAGAAGTCTGGTTAAATTTGAAACTTAAATGATAATCTCAATTACTCCTCAAATGCCAGAGAGAAGTGAAGCTTGAATCCAGACATTCCAAATTGACAAATTTTTTAATCCTTTTTTTAATATATAGTATGGAAAACTGTATGCGACTTTTGCTTCCTACTTCATCATATGTCCATGTTTGTTTTAACATACACGTTTTAACATACACGTAACAGTGCGGGTGACCACATTCGAGAAGCACACTCCTAAAATATCCACAGCTAACTCCAGTATTACCACACCTAGAAGATCCTCCTAGGCTGAGGAAAAGGTTGCCAAACCACAGCCTCCATCTGAAAGCACAGGTATTTAAGGCGGAATCGAGCTAAGATTAACTGCAGTTTGGTAGAGCTGATTCTAACTTGGAGAAGCTTGTAAAAGAAATTCTTGGTTGACTCATCATTTTTATTGTTCAAATTTTTCATAAAATGAACTGTTAATTCATACCTTCAGTATTCTTGCAAATCGTGCCTACTATTTACAGTTTTCAAAGACAAAAAATATCTTTATACATTACGATGTCACCCATTTGACTAAAATTTTAATTATCATCAATCTAGTTTTTATCGAATGTTTAAATATTTGATATAAATCTCAGATATAAGCAAGAATCAATAAATGGCTATTATCAAAGACCTCTTAATGGGTAATTTATCTTCCTCAATAGAAAAGTGTAAACATATTTTCTATGTATTTTCTTATAAATACATATAATTAACTATATAGATATCATTAAACAGTTTGCTTTGCTAATACTATATACTCTACTTGTAAGTATTAAACACAGCTAAGTATATAAAAATTTCATAGTCAATCTCAGAAAAATATGAAGATTAGGAAGGCACTACAGAAAGAGTAAGACTGATAGGTAAATCTATTCTATAAGCTTGATTCCTTCAGTCTTACAAATATTAGAGAAAATAATCAAAATCTCACCCATGTATGAAGTTAATTATGGCCTGCACCAGGGAGAAGATGCTGATGTGCCAAACTGAGAACAAAAGGAAAAGGAAAATTGTCTGCTTTCACCCAGACATTCTGGAACAACTTTAGCCTGCTGCTTAAGAGCACAGACTCAGGTTCAACCAGCCTAGTTGGGTGACTAATTTTGCTACATACTAGTTAGCTGTGTCTGGAGAAGGCAATGGCACCCCACTCCAGTACTCTTGCCTGGAAAATCCCATGGATGGAGGAGCCTGGTGGGCTGCAGTCCATGGGGTCGCCAAGAGTCGGACACGACTGAGCGACTTCACTTTCACTTTTCACTTTCATGCATTGGAGAAGGAAATGGCAACCCACTCCAGTGTTCTTGCCTGGAGAATCCCAGGGACGGTGGAGCCTGGTGGGCTGCTGTCTATGGGGTCGCACAGAGTCGGACATGACTGAAGCGACTTAGCAGCAACAGCAGCAGTAGTTAGCTGTGGCAAACTAGTAGAGTTGTTTGAAGATTAAATAAAAATGGCTTATAAAACATTAGACACAACCCTGCCCCCGGTAGTGGCTCAGTAATCGTTACTTATATGGCTGTGCACTTTTTCCTGGATTTACAAAATAGTGCTCCCCATTTTCCAGACAGTAAAATACACAAGCCCTTAATAACAGATTTATCAGTCCACAGTCATTAGCTCAACTGAGAAGCCAATATGACAAAGAAAGACTTGGTTAACAATTTGGTGTCATAATTTGGGTTTAGAACTTTTCTGGAGAGAGCATAGTGAGAAACTTTGGCCACTGTGGAGAATATTTAATTACTGTCCCCATTACTGGGCCAATAAATATTTACTGTGCACCCACTCAGCTCACTACCATCTGTAGGGGATACAAAGATTCATGGCTCCTGATTTTTAAGACATAACATTTTTTGAAAGATAAAACATATTCTAAAAAATCTCTGATCCAGGGATTTATATGCAAATTTTTAGAGATGTATGTCAGTGAAAGTTCTAAAGAAAGTGAGATTCCATTCAGCAAAGCCAATGGAACAGCTTCAGAGAGTAGCCAAACAGAGCTGGGCTGGGGTTCCCAATTGAGAAATCCAAACCCCTCTCCACAGCCCGCCGGCCCCTACTCAGCTTGGCTGCTACCTCTTTGCCTTCATCTACTATTACTTTGTCAACAAAGATCCGTCTAGTCAGGCTATGATTTTTCCAGTGGTCATGTATGGATGTGAGAGTTGGACTATAAAGAAAGCTGAGTGCAGAAGAATTGGTGCTTTTGAAGTATGGTGTTGGAGAATGCTCTTGAGAGTCCCTTGGACTGCAAGGAGATCCAGCCAGTCCATCCTAAAGGAACTCAATCCTGAATGTTCATTGGAAGGACTGATGTTGAAGCTGAAACTCCAATATTTTGGCCACCTGATACGAAGAGCTGACTCATTTGAAAAGACCCTGACGATGGGAAGGGTTGAGGGCAGGAGGAGAAGGGGACGACAGAGGATGAAATGGTTAGATGTCATTACCAACTCAATGGACATGAGTTTGGGTAAACTCCGGGAGTTGGTGATGGACAGGGAGGCCTGGCATGCTGCGGTTCATGGGGTCTCAAAGTCAGACATGATTGAGTGACTGAATTGGAGTATCAGACTCTCTGAGCCTGTGTTGTTCCTAAATTCTGCACTTCTCTCCATGCCTGGTACCTGCAAGTCTTCTCAGCCTTGGCACCTCTACACTTACTGTCATTCCTCCAGGAATGTGATGTCTCACATTCTAGACATGGGTAAGTCCTTTCAGTCAGGTCCCAGGCCACACGTCTGCTCAATTCAGTTCTCTCTCCTCTTTACTAGCTGGCTTTCTCTACTTCCTCACAGTTTCTACTCTTCATGATGATGTCCAGCTTGTGGTTGGATTCAGTATGATGTGGTTCCAGATTTGGCTTGGCATGATCGTTGTTCCAGCCACAAACTGACATAACGGTCTTCATGTCTCTTATGTCTCTTGGCTTGAATTCTCAGAACAGGCCTTCCTACCTAACACTAGAATATGTGCCTTGCTGGCCCAGGTGCTCACAGTAATGCGGTAGGGGGTTATGGTTGGATAAGATTATAACAGAGCCTATAAGGAGGGAAAGTGATCAATATTGTTCCATATTCTAATCTACTGAAGTATTTTCTTATTTTGTTGCTTAATTATTTCATAAATTCTATTAGTTTTAATTAGTTTTAAGGGGACTTGTCTGGTAGCTCAGATGGTAAAAAATCTGCCTGCAAAACAGGAGACCTGGGTTTGATTCCTGGGTCAGGAAGATTTCCTGGAGAAGGGAATGGCTACCCACTCTAGTATTCTGGTCTGAGCAATTCCATGGGCAGAGGAGCCTGGTGGGCTACAGTCTATGGGGTTGCAAAGAGTCAGACACAACTAAGTGACTTAATACACACACACACACAACACATACACATTAGTTTTAAAGTATACTCCCTGGGTTTCTAAATATTCAAATGTATCATCTAAATATAATAATTTTGTTTCTTTTGTGTTTATTTTCTTTGTGTGTTTCTCAATCAACCAACAGGAGGATAAATAATAATACTATGCTCCTGAATATGCAACAATGCTTAAAGGAGTTAATACAAAGCCCTTAAGACAGTATTTAGCACAGCACATTTGAATATTTATGATTGTTATAATAATAATATTATTGTTAATTTTCAGGGCATGGTCTTTTGTAGGACTTTAAAATTGGAAATAAGATACAGGATATTGGTAGTGTAAGGATACCAGGTAGAAGAACTTAACAGAAATGTAAAAATATAAGACATGATAAATTTTTAAATGTTAAACTATAAGCAGGCGATTTTATTATATACACTGAGAGAAATGCCAAATTTATTTATTTATTGGCTGCACCTCATGGTTTGTGGGATCTTAGTTCGCCAACAAGGAATCAAACCTGGGGCCCTAGCAGTGAGATCACCAAATCTTAAAAGTAGGCTGCCAGAGAATCCCCAAGAAATACTAAATTTAAAAACTCATTTTACATGTGTCCATTGAACAATATTTCTCAGGAAAATATTTACTCCCTTTCCTACTTCTAACCATTACAATAAACATTCACAGAGCACCTATTACTTGCCAGGCTTTAACCCACATGATAAGCATGTTAGATCAGGTTTTACCAGAAACAGACCCTTAGGTAAAAGGTATGAATGTAAAGAGTTTGAGTGAACTTGAATGACTGCAAAAGTACCAGTGAGAGGAGCAGGTAAGTGAGATGAGGAGGAAAGGAAGGTAATAAAAGGGGTTACTATGCATATTACTGCTCAGGACAGTGGTGCTCAACCCCACCAAGAACTCTGGGAGCCAGTAGGCCATGTCTCAAATCATTCAGCCCAGGGGCCAGGTTGCTATCCCCTGGGCACTTCCTGCCTGTCTTGCACATAGGCCAGTAGACTCCTGTCACTAGAGAAAAAGCTAAAGGCCAAAAGTCAACAACAAGCTAACAGCTAGGAGCACTCTGGTGGGCATTCAAAAGATATGGACCAGACAATGATAGCATCATCAAGATTCAAAGATGGTTTCACTCTTCAGAGCAGTCCTAGCTCTATAGAGAAATCAATGAGAAAAAAAAATTCTATGAAGTACCTAAATGCTTCTGACATGTTTTTCTGCAGATTATTTAATAAATTGCCTAGACATGCGTATCAGCTTACAAGTAAAAAGGGAACCATGAAAAACAGTTCCTTAAACAGTTTACTGAGAGTCCATGGGCTAGGATTATATAACACTTAAGATAAAACTGAATTTTTGCAAATTATTCACCACTACAAATATTAGCTATCTCTTAAGGTTACTTATGGGAAAGTTAAAGAAGATAAAAAGATACAAAACTCTTAAGACAGTGCCTAACTCATATAATCATTTAACATGTGCTTATGAACTATAAGCTGCATATATGCTCATACTTCAAATAATAATAGAGTAAAAATAAAATAATATTGGTACTTGCAAGCAACATGTGGTAAACTGTATCACTATTCAGAAATATTTGCTGACTCTCCCTAATAGGAAGATACTTTAGGCTTGACCACGTGATTGTTTTAGTCAATGAAATGTAGGTGGAATTAACATGAAACATGTTCAGAAAAAAGTTTGAGGTGTCATTTGGTCCACCATCGCTCTTTTCTCTCTACTGTAAGGTAAGATCAGCACATACCAGATCCACTCTTTCATCCTAGGTTTCAGCACGAAGACAAAATAGGCCATCAAGTTGACCCAGGGTGTAACATGAGCAAGAAATAATCTTGTTATTGAAAGCCATTAAGATTTAGGGGCTGTTTACTATTGAAAAATAAACTAAGCTGACTGATAGATAGAACATGAATGGAAAAAAAAAACACAGTCATGTGTATGATACATATTCTAAATTCTCTAAATGCAAAGGGAAGTTAGAAATCATCTAGTCAAACTAGGAGGTTCTAATGAAGAAGGGAAAAAAGTAAGTAGCTGTAGGTATAAGCCATGGTTCTCATAGCTATCCGTCCTAGTGTCCCGTATTTAGAAAAATTAGTTCTTTAATATGTTTAAATGAAATTCATGTTATGACCCAGTAACCATAGAACTTAAAAAAAATTCTAAGCAATATGCTAAATATTATAAGAAGGATAAATGTCAATAAAATGAGAGTAATTTACAAGGTAATATATATTTCAATATTATTATAACATGTGTTTCAGTATATGTGAACACATGAAGACATCTACATAATTCAAATAAAGAAAACAATGAAAGTTCAGAAAGTTCAGGCTTTGGATCTCTGAATAGAAATCATGTCTTAAGCCTCTTGTCTTATCACTGAATAGAAATCGGTGATAACACATATAATAACAGAGCAGAACTGTTAACATGACAAAGAAAAAATAATCTTAACTAAGGTGGCAGCAACATAATGAGATAAATTACAGACTGTCCATAAAAGAAAATACAAAAATATACTTTTTCACAAATAAGCTGGACCTGACTTATAACTTATTTCAGAATAATTCACTTTTTATAACATATTATGGAGAGTGAAAAATATCACAGAAAATATATCTCATTTTAAAATTTCAAACATATGAATGCATAAATTTATGTCTTATATACGAAAAGACCTTGGGCATACAATGGAGTACTGTTTAGCAATAGAAAGGAACAAACTACTGATACATGTAACAATTTAGTTGAATCTTAAAAGCATTATCTTGAGTAAAAGACAAAAACCATACTGACCTTGTCAGAAAACAGATTACTTACTGTCAGGGGTTCAGAGTAGGGGAAGGTTATGACTAAAGCAGCATTTTGCGGGAGTTTTTCGAGTAATGGAGCTATTCTGTTTCCTGATTATGTGGCCACACTGAAGCTATGTATGTGTTAAAGTCATACTGCCACACACACACACACAC
>SJYC01141250.1:0-29916 GCA_006408675.1 Madoqua kirkii | reverse complement strand
TACTCTGAATAGAAGTTAAGTAAGCAGGGTGACAATATATAGCCTTGATGTAATCCTTTTCCTATTTGGAACCAGTTTTTTGTTCCATGTCCAGTTTTAACTGTTGCTTCTTGAACTGCATACAAGTTTCTCAAGAGGCAGGTCAGGTGGTCTGGTAGTCCCATCTTAGTATTATTAAATTTTATTGTGCATACTGAAGACACCAAGGTGCAGAGATGTTAAATAACAGCCAAAAGTCAGCCAACTAGCAGTGAGCAAAGCCAGAGTCAAAGCAGAATTCTGCCCAATGCCAATACATAACACCATTATATCTAATACAGACCACTGATCTTTGAATCTCACATCAATCTCTAAGTCAGAGCATGTTGCTTCTGATGATTCACAATCATCCTTTTCAAGTTCCATCTTTATACCACATTCACTTAATATTTTCTTAAAATTTATTTACAACCATAGAGTTATTTGGGGAAAAAACAGAATGTGAGATCAATTTTGCTTTCTGAAGTGTCTTGATTAAAGTTAGATGGCTGACACTGAAACAGTATCCCTCATCTCAAAGCTCATGGCTGAGTGGAAACCCAACTGACGGTGCACAGGGTC
Organism: Madoqua kirkii; assembly: GCA_006408675.1. NCBI lineage: Eukaryota > Metazoa > Chordata > Mammalia > Artiodactyla > Bovidae > Madoqua > Madoqua kirkii. Next base: position 29,316 of record SJYC01141250.1, on the reverse strand, counting down.
AGGACATGGTCCCCAGTGCTGTGAAATCACTCAGGATTTTATTATTATTAATATGTTCAACTGACTTTTTCAAGAATTGACTAGGGGTGAGTATGTCTTCCAGTTTCCCTGAAGGGGTGCTCAATCTAGTTAAACTGAAGGAAGACTAAACAGTTCATAAGTGAATTCTCCCAACAATGGGAGAGTCAGCAGCAACCTTTGGGACTTTTAAATTATTTTGCAGTAATTTATAGCTGTGGATCTGAATCAACAACATTACTTCCGCATTTGCCAAAGCAAGAACAACAAAATCCCCATGCATGTCCTACTGTTATCGAACACAGTTTCTTTATTAAATTGACTTTTGTTTCAGGTTTACCACCTAGATTTCTCTGCTTTAAAGCAGGCTGTTGTGTAAGCTGTCACAGCTACTAATTAGTTATGGATTGGAAAGCTAAGCATAATGTAAGATCCTATGAATCTAGGATCACATAGCAACATTTCAGTTGGTTGGACTATATTTAGTATACGTAAGAATATTAGATAAAATAAGCCATGCAGAACAAATTTATTTCTCACACACACAACCGAATGAACATATCTAGTTGTTAAACCACGCTAATTATTCACACACTTGGCAAGTATTCAAAATACTGGAGCAGTGGACACTAATGCGGTAAAAACAATTTTCACACATTTCCATTTGCTGTGAAAATTGTTCTTCCAATACCCCTTCAAGTGTTTACAGTTCATTAGAAAATGTTTAATCTCCACCAAACTGTATTCAAAGCAGTATATTTTCTATTTCTTCACATTACATCACTGGCAAATAATAATCGAAGAAAGTGTTTTTTGTATGTAAAAGGAAGTAACACAGGAACAGGACTTGGTTTTGCAAGTTTTCAAACTGCAAAAGTGGGAGCTCAGGTGATGACCCAGCTTCAGGGGAAAAGACTGAGAAGTCAGGCCTCCTTATTGGGAGGGGATTCTGCTTGAAATTGTAGATTGTGTGGCTTGCATTTGAGTCTTGAGGACAGTTTAAAAGCAGCTATCAGTTAGCCAAGACATCAAGAAGAAGCAATTTGCTGACATTTACATTTGACTCCTAGTGAGTGCTCCAGTGAGTGCAGGAAGAAAATGGAGGTGGTGAAGTTCAGGTTAAATCATGTCATTAATGCCACTACAGCCATTCAGATCCATCTACATAATTACCTGGTATAATCAGAACTTTCTGTTCATTTTTTATACATAAGAGAGAAAAAACAGTCACTTTATCCTGTTGTTATGTGAATAGCAAGCACTGATTATCCCAGTTTATCCTCAAAGAAAAAAACTGGCAAATACTCTCAGGGAAATCTTCATGACTTACGGTAGCATGGACTTCACCCTGATAAATTGTTTTTTCCAAGGCTTTCCTTTCTTAATGTTTTCTGTCCAAAGGTCACGTCGTCATAGCCAACAGAACAAACTCTATAGAATTAGAGAAATTATAGCATTCAAGAGTCCACTTAGATTCAGATATGCCCAGAGTAAAAACAGCTTGTGTAAAGCCTAGGTTTCTCTCAATCACTTTTGATTCATTAAAAGGTGTCGTGGGAAAGGAGTTTACTTATAGTGACATGGATGAACACTCATGCTCCGTTTTCTCTGTTTTCTTTGAGGATGGCTCGTGTGGACAAATTTGGTACAGGTCTAGCATATCTTTTGCTGACCCTGAGACAGGAATATGAACAAAGTCGAGTCCAAATTATTTAAAACATATAAATCAGGTTTTTAAAGAAAACCACCAATTAAATAAAATCTATTTTACCTTCCTACCTAAACTAATATCCTTTAAAACCACCTGGAACACCAGATTGGAATTTGGAATTCTCGAATGTCTCAGAGTTGCAAGCTGGGAAAGCAACAAGGTCAGGATCTGTGTCCTGGGCTGTGAAGTTTGCGGAAAGTTATTTTCTAAATCTGCTCCAATTTTCCAATGTTACTCCAAGAATGTGCAGATTAAAACTGAATAGAATCTGTTCTGCTTCGGAAAGAACAGTGATGTATACATATTTCGGAAAGAAATCCATCCAAAATACTTTTAGGACTTAAAGAGAGTAAGTTTTATCTGAAAACGCACTTATAAGAATCAGCTCAGACCTGAAAATTAACAAATAAATGGAAACTAACTAGACATTAACAGAGGTCGGGCTAATAGCAAGTATAACAGTTTGCTAGTTGCCAAAAAAAGATGATTTCTTGGCTCTAACGTGTCACATCACTGCCACGGCCTGTATCGGTTACAATTTATGGCTCCGCCACAGTTTGGTATGGTTGACTAAAGGCTTTTTTTCTTCTAAAGAGCTTTCTGTATGGAAAATTTAGAACCCAGTTGTTTTGACAGTTTGGTTATTTAAATATGTTTCATTGCTTTTGCTCACTACCTTTAACTCATCTTATCAGCACCTATTATTTACCAGGTACTCTTTCAGGTATAAGATCTACAGAGATTAAAAAATAATCTTCTGCCAAGTCAAAGGACTTGAACTATTACCTGGCTTGCCTAGGGTTAAATATTTGCATTTGATAATATTACTCAAGTTCTTTGAACAACATTTTCTCAAGAAAAACTAAAATAGTATTTTCTGCAGGGACTTGGTGAGAATAAAGCACAACCTAAAGAATTCAGTTTCATACATGGAAAAGCCACATTCTCCAGGAAGCCACAAACTTCTCTTGGGTATCCAATGCTGTTGTGAATGATTAAGTTTGCTTTCCCCCTCTGTATAACAAATTCTTCCTGAGTTCTCACTGTAAACAATTGTCATTTTTAGTTGATTACCTCATTTATTTCTCCTATAAAAGTTCCAAGATGTGCATAGGATCACAAGCTTCCAATCCTCCTCACAGGAGAGTATGCCCTAAGACCAGCAGTTTTAGAAGAACATCACAGCCCTGGGACTTCCTTGGTGGCCCGGTGGTTAAAGACAACATGCTTCCAGTGTAGGGGGCAGTGGGTTCAATCCCTGGTCAGGGAACTAAGATCTCACATGCCATGCAATGAAGCCAAAAAATAAAAATATTAAAAAATAAATAAAATAAAAAGAAGAATCTCACAGCTCTTTAATTATTGCTGCCTGGCTAGAAAGGGGTCTAATTCTGTGTTCTGCACAGTGTGTAATTTTCTGTTGGTGCTCAATAAATGTTAAATACCAATAATAACCATGGTGGTAACCAGAATTCCTTCTGATATAAGCTTGTTTGTCTCAACCTTGTTTTTACCCTGTGTCTCTTTGTAAATTGCCTGGCATTTTCCCTGCTGCTCTTGTCTTTTTTAATTACATCCTACTGACATGATTCTTCAAGCATCTTAAAGCGAATGGAAGGAAGGCTTACTGCTCTCTACACAAAAGGAACTGCAGGAAGCAGGTGCCTAGCAGTCAGAATAATGAATTCCAAAGAAACAGGCTGGGTCATGCTTTCATCCCTCATAAATACGAGATGGTGGGAATAGGGAGCGTGAGGCACAAGGAAGGAAGGGGAGAACTTAGTTTGCATGAGTGCACTGACGAGGACAAGCACAACTTTTCTTTGTTTCCTTACATTAGTTGTACTGGGGAGAGTTGGTGCAGTACAGCAATTCATAGCCACTGCATAAGGCATCTGCTTGGGACTGGAAAAGGAAGAATTGTGTACAAATGTCACTGATAAACAGAAATTGAGCGTCTCTTTTACAAAACCCACATATTAGCGGCACAGTGGAGAAATACGTAAAAATAAAATAAAATTTCCATTGTAGGTAACTCTGGTCTAGGTAGTCATGGAGGCCCATTCGTGAACAAAAGCCATGTGCTGGTCTGTCTAGGATGAGTAAGTTTTCTTCCTGGTCTCTTCCTTGATATTGATATTAAAAATAGTGTCCTTTCTTCAAAAGATTAATCATTGAGCTTACTTAAGCTTTAAGCATTAAGTAAAGCATTAAGCATTGAGTAAAGATTCTCTTTAAGAGCTTCTCTGGTGGTTGAGGAGTAAAGACTCCACCTGCCAGGAGACTTGGTTTGATCCCTGGGTTGGGAAGACCCCCCTGGAGAAGAAAATGACAACCCATTCCAGTATTCTTGCCTGGGAAATTCTGCAGAGGAGCCTGGCTGGCTGCAGTCCATGGGTTTGCAAAACAGTCAAACATGACTTAATGACTTAAACAACAGCAACACAGATTCTTCAGGACCTTTAAAGCTGTGGACAAAAACCTTTGCAAAATTTAATCTTCCAAAGTTAGTATGTAATGTTAACTTCATTCTTACATTTTTAAAACTATATTTATATTATACATTAAAAAGTATCAATGGAAATCACAGTCCTTGCTTTCCGGAAGCTTACAGTTTAGTGGAAAAGACATATTTTATAATTTATGAAAATAATTATAAAATTGTAAATGTAAGAAGGTATAATTGGAAAAGTTATGTATGGAAAAATATGGGTACCATTTAAGCATATTGCAGAAGGCACTCACTTCCTTTGGCAAGGGGGTGATCTTAATAAATAAAACAAGGGAAAGAGGAGAAAGAACTTAAGACAAATAGACCCTAATGTTGCGACAGTTCAGATGGACTAACGTGGATATATTTGATACGTGTTTCAAAATCTGAATTGGTAAGACTTTGTGACTGGAGGGAAGAGTGATGATAGAGAAAGAAAGCAAGGCTGACTCTCAGTGAATACAATGCCATTCACTGAGCTAAGAAAGAATGATGGGCAGCAGTGGATGGATAGGGAGCAGGCAAGAAGGAGAAATTCAATTTTGGAGATGTTTACATAAAGTATATTTATATGAGTCCAAAAAATGGAAAGAAAACTACATAAATAAGATTTTTTCCCCTGCTTTCAAATAAACTTTTATGACAGTTTTCTCCACAGCTATTGAGACGACCGAGCAGAGTGCTTGGTCTAATGTCATTCAAGGCTCTTGTAAAACTCTAATATCTCTCCACATATGATAGGTTCCTATATGTTGAATCCTACACTGTTGGGTTAAAATTTTAAGAAAAAATACTTTCTATTTTCCTTTGGGGTGCAGACATGTGCCTTAAGTCTCATCAATTAGAAGCACTTGTGGAGATGCTTACTCCTTGGAAGAAAAGTTATGACCAACCTAGATAGCATGTTGAAAAGCAGAGACATTACTTTGTCAACAAAGGTCTATCCAGTCAAGGCTATGGTTTTTCCAGTAGTCATGTATGGATGTGAGAGTTGGACTGTGAAGAAAGCTGAGTGCTGAAGAATCGGTGCTTTTGAACTGTGGTGTTGGAGAAGACTTTTGAGAGTCCCTTGGACTGCAAGGAGACCCAACCAGTCCATTCTGAAGGAGATCAGTACTAGGTGTTCATTGGAAGGAATGATGCTAAAGCTGAAACTCCAGTACTTTGGCCACCTCATGCGAAGAGTTGACTCATTGGAAAGGACTCTGATGCTGGGAGGGATTGGGGGCAGGAGGAGAAGGGGACGACCGAGGATGAGATGGCTGGATGGCATCACTGACTCGATGGACGTGAGTCTGAGTGAACTCCGGGAGTTGGTGATGGACAGGGAGGCCTGGCGTGCTGTGATTCATGGGGTCGCAAAGAGTCGGACACGACTGACTGAACTGAACTGTGGAGACTTTAATCTGAAAGTGAGCTGCGGAAAGCAGGAAGCTGGACATCAGTTTTGCTGGTGAGCTGTCACTGTTTTGCAGTTGCTGGTAGCAATAGCAATCACTATCAGGCCACTTAGAAGTGAGCTTCTATTGTTTCTGAAAGTGAAAAGCCTATTTCTTTAGATCTTTCAACGATTCTCTGAGCAATGTAATATTCCCTAGTAACTCCCATTCTGTTGAAAGTAGCAAAAGTTACTGTCTTCAACTAAAACAACCCAAGGTCTAATTAATACACAGTAACAATATATTCTATTAAAATACTGTTATAACATTTCCACTTACATAACTTGTTATACATTGACCAATATATCTACTTCAAAGTGCTAAAATACTCAATTTAAAAAAGTTTAAAAAACACAGAGATGCTTTTAAAAAAATAATCTAATAATTTAAACTTAATAATTAAGTTCATAGACTGTAACAGAATGCCACAAACCAGGAAATAAACTTCAAAACTGTAGGAAATGAATATAGAGGCCATTCCTAATAAGTCTGTTTATAATTAGTGTCTAGGAGACAGAGATGAAAAATGGAAATCTATGTATGTAATTCTAAGTTAACAGATGTAAAATTGTTGTATAACAAGGACACTCAAACTAGTCTTTCAAATTTTCAATTTACATTGAATCCAGGAAGTGATTGCAGTCAATATGCATAAATTAACACATTTTTAAAGAGCCCCTTATCTATGGGGCTTCCCAGGTGGCAGTGGTAAAGAATGCAAGAGACACAAGTTCAGTTCCTGGGTGGGGAAGATCCTTGAAGGAGGAAATGGCAACCCACTCCAGTATACTTAGCTGGAGAATTCCATGGACAGAGAAGCCTGGCAAGCTACAGTCCATGCGGTTCCTCATACTGAGTGACTGGGCACACATGTACATACTTATCTAAAACCAGGAAATCAGTCTTTCTCAAACTATAGTTAAAAACAAAACAAACAAAAAAAATTCTTTAAAATCTAGATGTTCTTTATCCCATCCAATTTCTTCAAGCTACCCTTAATATTCAATGGGCCACCTAAAATCTGCTGAGACATTGTATGTCAGTCTTGCAAATTCTGAGAAACCTTCTTGAAAGCAGAAAGTTGATTGGAAACAAATTTTACTGTCTTAAATACAGACTCAGACAGTCTTAAAAAGAACTAACATTTATTCAGTGCATTCTACATGCCAGGCCCTGCATTACCTACTTTCTTCACAATATCTACAAGATAAAGAGCGTGAGATTTTTGGAAAACTGACATCACAGAGTTAGCAAAGGACCAAATCTGAGATTCAAATTGCCTCACTCCAGAACTCTGCTCTTTCCACTGTATTACACCAACTCTATCAACATGTGGACATGTTCTACCCCTGCCAACTGATAGGCTTCTCAGCAGGTCCTGCCCATCCAAGCTTGTCCTCTTCCTCAGAAAATGTGATGTCCTGGAAAACCCTAGGTCCAGTGTTTAAGTTTTTTCCAGCTGTGGCTCATCCCATCCTTTATTCCTGCCAGAGTTGAGCCCTGTTTTCAGTTTTTCTGATTGCTTTCAAAATGATTCTCCAGAATCAAGTCAAGTTATCTACCAAACACTAGGATATGTCTTTTCTCCATTTCTAGTGTTGTTTCCCATCTACTCCATTTAATCTAGACCGACTTAGGTACTTTCATAGTCAGTGGATTGAACTTCTCACACTTTCTTGAATCAATTTAAACCTTGAGGGATAGAGTTCCTGATTTGACCTTGATTTTTTTCTTTTACCTCCAACAAGTTCCTTTCACTTAGGCTATGGACCAAGTGCTGTGCCTGACACGCATGCTCAGTTGCTTAAGTCATGTCCAACTCTTTGTGACCCTATGGACCAAAGCCCTCCAGCCTCCTCTGTCCATGGGATTCTCCAGGCAAGAATACTGGAGTGGGTAGTCGTGCCCTTCCCCAGGGGATCTTCCCTACCCAGGGGTCGAACCAACATCTCTCATGTCTCTGGCACTGGCAGGAAGGTTCTTTACCACTAGCGCTACCTGGCGAGCCCAGACCAAAGTGCTACCAGAAGAGCAAATCAGTAGTCAACACTGCCCTAAGCTCTATTGGAGAAGCAGCCCCCTTTTTTTTTTTTAATACATTAAAGGAAAAGATCCTTAAAGCAAAAATAGCATTTTTAACAACAGTAAGGGACAGTTACATTATTTCACCCATTACCAAGGACTTACACATTCACTGTTCATTTTAGGTCAGTGAATACATGTATTATCCTGTCATTATGAAAAGTAAAATAGAGATCCTAAATATTAAGTGATTTATCTGATATCATGGAGCTAGTGGATGGAGCTGGGTCTCAAATCTAGGCTTTATCTAGGCTTCTTTTAATTCCAAATTCCGTCTTTCTGAGAAGTAACAGCATTTATGACAAATATAATAATAAACCATTTAGTAAAATTCACTAAAACTTATCAGTGAAACAGATAATGTAAATGTAATGAGTTTTTTAAATCAGATACAAAAAGGTGGAAAAAATTTCATGGTAGAAAAAAATATTATTAATTTTTCTCTATAATGCAAGTCAACAATATCAGTGTTTTTGAAAAGCTCTGTTTCTTGACAGTATGGGGATTGGTTAGTCTAAATTGACAATTATACATGATTGAAGCTGTATTATTTACAGACATAAGGGACTAGAAATACTTATTCAAAATGTGTTAGATCTAGCACATTTTATTTCACTGACTTGCAATTCTTTGTTCATATATTTCTTCAGCAACAGGGTCCACAGTATCAGATTTCTCTCTGAAGAAACTTATAATAGAAAATATAACTAACACTATAAGGCTATAAATAGAACTAAATGAGTGGTTATGAAAAATAGCTGTTAGTAGAATTCAGATAAAAGAAGAGTTGCACTGATTTGGAGCAGGGGTCAAACAGCTACCACCCATGGGCCAAATCTGGCCAACCACCTGTTTTGTAAATAAAATTTTATTGGCATATAGCCACATTCACCCATTTATATATTTTTATGATCTCTTTTCTGTTAGATGAGCAGAATTGAGCCTTTGTAGCAGAGACTTGATTAAGTACACAACACCTAAAATATTTATTACATTTTGTATTTTCCAGAGTAAGTTTGCTGGCTACTGATAGTGTAGTTGTTACAGAAGGCTTTGTGGGTGTAGAAGAGTTGGGCCTCTGTCATTGGTAAAAATGGGGAAAGGGTTGAAAGGAGAGAATTCAGGCAGAGAATCTAGAAATAGCAGAGGCATATTTGTAAGATATGCTTGGGAATGGTCAAGGGACAGTAAAAAGTATGACTTGGTTCAAATACAGGACTGAAGCTGGGGCCTGAACGGGTATACATTTGAAAGGCGGACACAATTCCAGGGCATTTTGGGCCAGGCTAATTCATTAGAAGTTTTCCTAAAGAGTTTCACTGGCAATCCACTGAAGGTATAAATCTCAGTGCGCTCACAACCCAGTTCAGGATAGAGTCAAAGAGGAGAAGAGGGAAAATACATTAAAGGAAAAGATCCTTAAAGCAAAAATAGCATTTTTAACAACAGTAAGGGACAGTTACATTATTTCACCCATTACCAAGGACTTACACATTCACTGTTCATTTTAGGTCAGTGAATACATGTATTATCCTGTCATTATGAAAAGTAAAATAGAGATCCTAAATATTAAGTGATTTATCTGATATCATGGAGCTAGTGGATGGAGCTGGGTCTCAAATCTAGGCTTTATCTAGGCTTCTTTTAATTCCAAATTCCGTCTTTCTGAGAAGTAACAGCATTTATGACAAATATAATAATAAACCATTTAGTAAAATTCACTAAAACTTATCAGTGAAACAGATAATGTAAATGTAATGAGTTTTTAAAATCAGATACAAAAAGGTGGAAAAAATTTCATGGTAGAAAAAAATATTATTAATTTTTCTCTATAATGCAAGTCAACAATATCAGTGTTTTTGAAAAGCTCTGTTTCTTGACAGTATGGGGATTGGTTAGTCTAAATTGACAATTATACATGATTAAAGCTGTATTATTTACAGACATAAGGGACTAGAAATACTTATTCAAAATGTGTTAGATCTAGCACATTTTATTTCACTGACTTGCAATTCTTTGTTCATATATTTCTTCAGCAACAGGGTCCACAGTATCAGATTTCTCTCTGAAGAAACTTATAATAAAAAATATAACTAACACTATAAGGCTATAAATAGAACTAAATGAGTGGTTATGAAAAATAGCTGTTAGTAGAATTCAGATAAAAGAAGAGTTGCACTGATTTGGAGCAGGGGTCAAACAGCTACCACCCATGGGCCAAATCTGGCCAACCACCTGTTTTGTAAATAAAATTTTATTGGCATATAGCCACATTCACCCATTTATATATTTTTATGATCTCTTTTCTGTTAGATGAGCAGAATTGAGCCTTTGTAGCAGAGACTTGATTAAGTACACAACACCTAAAATATTTATTACATTTTGTATTTTCCAGAGTAAGTTTGCTGGCTACTGATAGTGTAGTTGTTACAGAAGGCTTTGTGGGTGTAGAAGAGTTGGGCCTCTGTCATTGGTAAAAATGGGGAAAGGGTTGAAAGGAGAGAATTCAGGCAGAGAATCTAGAAATAGCAGAGGCATATTTGTAAGATATGCTTGGGAATGGTCAAGGGACAGTAAAAAGTATGACTTGGTTCAAATACAGGACTGAAGCTGGGGCCTGAACGGGTATACATTTGAAAGGCGGACACAATTCCAGGGCATTTTGGGCCAGGCTAATTCATTAGAAGTTTTCCTAAAGAGTTTCACTGGCAATCCACTGAAGGTATAAATCTCAGTGCGCTCACAACCCAGTTCAGGATAGAGTCAAAGAGGAGAAGAGGGAGGAAGGAATGGAGGAGGGAGGGGGGATAGGAAGGACAAGGAGAAGTAGAAAGAGGAAAGCAGCAACCAGACAGTCATGTTTCTGGTGCTCTTTAACATTAACGGGGATGCTGTTTGTAATGGAACCAACACTTTCAAAAATCCTCTTTCTGTTCTCATTCCTGTCTTAACTTCCATGCTTGCTGTGCTTAGCTGTTAACTCGTGTCCAACTCTTTGTGACCCCATGCACTGTAGCCCGCCAGGCTACTCTGTCCATGGGGTTCTGCAGGCAGGAATGCTGGAGTGGGCTGCCATAACGTCCATAGCCTCTCCCTATCCCTAGTCTTCCGCCTTCTGTTTCTTTACCAACTCACGCAACACTTGTTATTTTCTTCCCTCCCACTTTCCTAGTCCCCCCTCCCACCTCCTTACTTTTTTTCCTCCTTCTACCTTTTCCCATTTTCTTTGTCCCTCCTCTATCAGTCTATCATTTCTCCTTTCTGCAGTCTTGAAGTCCCCCAGGAAAGGCTGGACTCTCATTACAGCAGGGGCTTATAATGTTATTTGTGCCATCCACTGGTGGGCAGTCCAGTGAAGCCTGCGGACCTCTCTCAGAACACTGCTTCTAAATGCCTAAAACAGAATACACGAGACTATAAAGGAAACCAAATAGACTGAAACGTAGTGAATAAAACATGATATTAAATAATTATGTCATAGTATATGTCTTTTGGGCTTCACAGGTGGTGCTAGTGGTTAAGAACCCACGTGCCCATGCCGGAGACAAGAGATGCAAGGTTGATCCGTGGGTTTGGGAAGATCCCTGAAGGAGGGCATGGCAACCCACTCCAGTATTCTTGCCTGGAGAATCCCATGAATAGAGGAGCCTGGTAGGCCACAGTCCACAGGGTCACATAAAGTAGGACACAACTGAAGTGACTTGGCACACAGGTTTCCCTGATGGCTCAGTAAAAAGAATCTGCCTGCCAAGGCAGAGTACTATTAGACGACAGAGACGAGATGGCTGGTTGCCATCACTGACTCGATGGACATGAGTCTGAGTGAACTCAGGAAGTTGGTGATGGACAGGAAGGCCTGGCGTGCTGTGACTCATGGGGTCACAAAGAGTCAGACACGATTGAGCAACTGAACTGAACTGAACTGAACTGAATGCAAGAGATATGGGTTCAGTCTCTGGGTCAGGAAGATCTCCTGGAAAAAGGAATGGCAGCCCACTCCAGTATTCCTGCCTGGGAAATCTCATGGACAGAGGAGCCAGGTGGGCTACAGTCCATAGGGTTACAAAAGTTTTGGACATGATTTAGTGTTTAAACAACAACATATGTGTCTTTTATCTATACATTAAATAACAAGATCTGATGATAAAATTAACAGCTGCTATAATTAAAAATAATGATCAGTGTAAATGACATTTTGAGATATCTACAATTAAATATACATATATATAATACATGTGTATATAAAAATATGTACTTATATATGTAAATATATTTCTATTGTGAAAAGCTTCCAATGTCACTAACATTACCTTCATTTGTTGCCACTTAAATTCATAATTGAAGATGTTTAATTTTATTTCATGGTTATTGAAAAGAAAGATGGAGTTTTTAGCACCCTCATTAGATAATCTCCTGAAATCTGATTTGAAAACCCCTTCCCTAAGAGGATGAATAAGAAGGCACTAAACAAACAAAGACGAAAGTCCTTTCAATAGGTAAGATAAATGGAAGAAAGCTAGGAAGTCTCACATGAAAATACTTGTTTAACCACTAAATTTTTTAAGTAAGAAAAAAAAGTATAGCAATGGGGCTTTTATAAACATTTATTTGACAGCATTCAAAGTTGGGAAAAGCTGATTTAAATAAACTGGTCGGAATACTTTATAACAGTCAATGCACAAGGTGAACAACATCACTTACATTATATTTGGAAACAATGGGAAAGATCTTACCTGAATTCAGAAAATATTTCAATTATTTAACTGTCACATTTATTTCAGGGATTCTTACTTAGTAGCTAAGTTGTATCCAACACTTTTGCAACCCCATGGACATTTCCCAGGCAAGAATATTGGAGTCTGTAGCCATTCCCTTCTCCAGGAGATCATCCCAACCAGGATCAAATTTGGGTCACCAGAATTGTAGGCAGATTCTTTACAGTCTGAGCCACTAGTGAATCAGGGGTAGATGACAATTAAGCAAATGTTTCCCCAAACTGAGTATTTAGTTTCACAAAGTAGTTTATTCCCCAAATCAGCTACACTTACAAACACATACACACATTCAGAGCATGTACAACTAGACAAAGTAGCAAGGTTGTTGGAAATCCAGTGCATTCAAATCGTTCAACAGGAAATTGCTATATTCTCCCAAAATACAGGCATTTTGAACAATGATTTATCTGTATGTCATAGAATAAAAGTTAGAGTTGTAGTTTAAATTCTCACTTCGCCACTTGCTAACTGTGGCAAATTCCTTTAAGCATCAGTGTTTTTCATCATGAAAGTTAGAACAACGCTAATGCTCTCTAGCCCAGAGGGCTACAGAGAGAATAATTACTCCATACATGCAAAAGCACTAATCATGGTATTGGATGCACTGCAAATATTCAATATGTGTTGATTGTATTTCAAAATAAGAGTGTACTACTAGATCCACAAATTAAGATACTATCATTTAAAATCATCTTCAAATGAAAGGTCTCCAATGTACCCCTTTTTTCTTGACTAAATCATGTGTTTGCCATCCTAGAAAGAAAGCTATAATTTAGCTCTCCATAAAATTTCCTTGATCCTGAGGCAACACTGAGGCTATAACACTTAAGCATTCAAAGTATTAGAAAGTTGAGTATCTAAATAGGTACTTTGAAAGAATTTTGATTACATTGTATACTCCCATCTTTCTGCCTTGGTACAAAATAATTATACTCTTTTGAACACAAGGTTTCAGTGTACCAACTCAGATTTCTGAAGTTGTGCAGCCTCAGGGTAGATGGAGAAAATGTTATGAAATTCAGCTTTACCTTGTTCTCTTGAGAAAAAAAAACAACAGTTATAATAATGGGAATTAAAATCCCGTGGGCTAGCTGGTAATGTGGCACAGAGGGGGACAGTGGGTATACCTGAACGCTATAAGTTACTTAAATCTGTATTAGGTTTTATCTGAAAAACAAGCAAGCAAACAAATAGTAGCTTTTATACTTGCTTTCTTGGAAACAAAATTAAGTGCTCTCCTATGAGGATATATATTTGTGTGTACATGCTAAGTCACTTCAGTTGTGTCCAACTCTTTGTGAATCTACGGACTGTAGCTGGCCAAGCTTCTCTGTCCTTGGGATTCTCCATGCAGGAATATTGGAGTGGGTTGCCATGCTCTCCTCCAGGGGATCTTCCTGACCCATGAATCAAACCTGGGTCTCCTGCATTGCAGGTGAATTCTTTACTGCTGAGCCACCCGGGAAGCCCCAAGGATGGATATATTAGTATGCAAGATTCCTTCTAGTGAAGATGTATTTTAACAAAGTTATCCTTTTTAAAATGATATCTACATTTTGTCCTAAAAGAAAATGTTAGTATGGCTCCCTTGACTGGCCTGAAACATTTTGAGCCAACCTCGTGTTCACGTTGGTCTCTCTGTATCTTTCCTCAATCCAAGTGTCATTTAACCTTCCCGATTTTATAAGCCATCAGCACCTTTCCTGTCCATCACTTCAACTGCACAAGACTGGACCATAAAATTGAAAATTTAAGCCAAGCTGAGAGAAAAATTGTGATTCGTCCTGGCCCTCTCCTAGACATTAGGTTTATCCTCTGGCCTCTTACCCAGTTTGCCCGAGAGGCCTCCAAGCCATAGTTAGTTATTTATGTGACCCCTTCCTCGCTAAAACCTCGTCAAAGCTTCTTCTCTGATTTTACCTTTTTTTCTGTCCCTCTGTTTACTAGGGTAGATTAAAGGTTGCTCTTGACTAAGACCTCATGACTAAAGATTCATCACTTTCTGCATCTTCCTTATGGCTTGCATTTTAAGAGAACCTTAATGTTCTGTCTGTAGCCCACACACTGCTAGAGAAACATTATTTTTTCTTCTACTTCCAAAAGTTTGCATAATTTCAGGATCTATGTGTGGGAGCTGTGTAACCATGCTGCTACAAGATGAAAGGCAATGGCAATTTTTGCAGTTCTGCTGTGATGTAGAAGCACAGCAATGTAAAACTAGAGAAACAAGATCTCAAAAGAGGTGTAACGCAGAGGTCACAAATTCAAATGCATACTGAGTCCAGATAGGTAAACTGCTATATTTTGTGACTACACATAAGACAATAGAGTAGTGAATTGAGTTCTGTCATTGAAAACAACCAAATACTGAGCTATGCAAAACTTCCCTGGTGGTCCAGTGGCTGACTCTGTGTTCCCAATGCAGAGGGCCCAGGTTCAATCCCTGATCAAGGAACTAGATATACCCATTTGAATGCAGAGTTTCAAAGAATAGCAAGGAGAGATAAGAAAGCCTTCCTCAGTATCAGTGCAAAGAAATAGAGGAAAACAATAGAATGGGAAAGATGAGAGATCTCTTCAAGAAAATTAGAGATACCAACGGAACATTTCATGCAAAGACGGGCACAATAAAGGACAGAAATGAAATGGACCTAACAGAAACAGAAGATATTAAGAAGAGGTGGCAAGAATACACAGAAGAACTATACACAAAAGATCTTCATGACCCAGATAACCACAATGGTGTGATCACTCACCTAGAGCCAGACATTCTGGAATGGGAAGTCAAGTGGGCCTTAGGAAGCATTACTATAAATAAAGTTAGCAGAGGTGATGGAATTCCAGTTGACCTATCTCAAATCCTAAAAGATGATGCTGTGAAAGTGTTGTACTCATATGCCAGCAAATTTGGAAAACTCAGCAGTGGCACAAGACT
Organism: Madoqua kirkii; assembly: GCA_006408675.1. NCBI lineage: Eukaryota > Metazoa > Chordata > Mammalia > Artiodactyla > Bovidae > Madoqua > Madoqua kirkii. The sequence continues at coordinate 13,865 of SJYC01141250.1, read as the reverse complement.
GGAAAAGGTAAGTTTTCATTTCAATCCCAAAGAAAGGCAATGCCAAAGAATGTTCACACTACCACACAATTGCACTCATCTCACACGCTAACAAAATAATGCTCAAAATTCTTCAAGCAAGGCTTCAACAGTATGTGAACCAAGAACTTCCAAATGTTCAAGGTGGATTTAGAAAAGGCAGAGGAACCAGAGATCAAATTCCCAACATCCATAGATCACAGATAAACCAAGAGAATCCCAGAAAAACATCTACTTCTGCTTTTTTGACTACACCAAAACCTTTGACTGTGTGGATCACAAGTTGTAGAAAATTCTTGAAAAGATGGAAATACCAGACCACCTTACCTGCCTCCTGATATATCTGCATGCAGGTCAAGAAGCAATCGTTAGATCCTGACAGGGAACAACAGACTGGTTCCAAATTGGGAAAGGAGTGTGACTGCATATTGTCAACCTGATTATTTAACTTCTATGCAAAGAACATCATGTGAAATGCTGGGCTGGATGAAGTACAAGCTGGAATCAAGAATGCTGGGAGAAATATCAACAACCTCAGATATGCACAAAGAAGAACTAAAGAGCCTCTTGATGAAAGTGAAAGAGGAGAGTGAAAAAGCTGGCTTAAAACTCAACATTTAAAAAATTAAGATCTTGGCATCCAGTCCCATCACTTCATGGCAGATAGACAGGGAAACAATGGCAACAGTGACAGACTGTACTTTCTTCAGCTCCAAAATCACTGCTGATGGAGACTGCAGCCATGAAATTAAAAGTTGCTTGCTCTTTGGAAGAAAAGCTATGACCAACCTAGACAGCATATTGAAAAGCAGAGACATTACTTTGCCAACAAAGTTCCATCTAGTCAAAGCTATAGTTTTTCCAGTAGTCATGTATGTATGTGAGAGTTGGACCATAGTGAAAGCTAAGTGACAAAGAACTGATGTTTTGAACTGTGGTGTTGGAGAAGACTCTTGAGAGTCCCTTGGACTGAAATGAGATCCAACCAGTCCATCCTAAAAGAAATCATTCCTGAGTGTTCACTGGAAGGACTGATGGATGCTGAAGCTGAAACTCCAATACTTTGGCCACCTGATGTGAAGAACTGACTCATTTGAAAAGACCTTGATGCTGGGAAAGACTGAGGGCAGAAGGAAAAGAAGATGACAGATATGAGATGGTTGGATGGCATTACCAACTCAATGGATATGAGGTTAAGCAAGCTCCAGGAGTTAGTGATAGACAGGGAGGCCTGGTGTGCTGCAGTCCATGGGGTTGCAAAGAGTCAGACATAAGTGAGCAACTCAACTGAACTGAACTGGGCTGTGCAAACAAATCCTTTCAGTGAGCCAGATTCTACCTTTAGCTCATACCAGTTTTATTATCCATAACTGGTCAAATGGCCCTTGTCTTACTCATTAAATGCTTACTAAAGAATATATTTTCTGTATTATTTTTTAAATAACAAAGTGCTGATATTACCTTTTCTACTTTCCACCTTTAATATCCATTCCAAGGAATATTTTGGTAGGTGTTTTTTTTTTCCCAAAAACACATCTCTAACATAATTATTTCATGTTTAAAGACATAATTACAGTAAAAATTGTGATCACTTTGCATTTTGGTCTACCACTAAAACCTCCTATCTGATATCTCTAACTTTATCAGTCTATAGAGCACACTACCACAGAAACAACCTTCCTTAAATATATTATAATAATATTGTTTCTCTGCCTAAAAGCCAGCAAAGGGTTCAATCACTCTAAATTCTTGATCACTATAAGAAAGCTCCTTATTAGCACATCCATCCTTTTTCCATTAAACTTCATCATTTCTTAGTCCCATTTGTACTCATCTTTTGTGTCAAACAAATTTGCTTATTACCAATCGCTGCCTCAGCAACCACTCAGTGGCAGTTGTTGGTATGCCCACTGATGCTGTCATAAAGGAAAATGTTCAGAGCATTTCCATTCCTAGCACAGCATGGAAAGTTCAGTTTTCCTAGTCCCTAATGTGTTGCTGCAAGTACCTTATGCTTCCTTACAAAGGGAGTCCTTGCTCTTTTCAGAACTACTGGGTCTTTGGTCTCTCCTTTGGGGCCATCTTTATTGCTGCTCCAGTCTTACGCATGACGGTGCATTCAGTCATGTCTGACTCTTTGTGACCCCATGGACTGTTGCCTGCCAGACTCCTCTGTCCATGGGATTTCCCAAGCCAAGAATACTGGAATGAGTTGTCATTTCCTACACCAGAGGCTCTTCTCAACCTAGGGACTGATCCTCCTCTCTAGTGTGTGCTGCAATGGTGAGCAAATTCTTCACCACTGAGCCACTGGAGGTGGGAAACCCAACTCCAATCTTAGAGTCACCTTTTTAACCTAATCACAGGAGTAAATGGTAAATGTTTCCTTTAAATGGCAAAATTATCCTTCGCTAAAGCAAATGTGGCAGAATCTCTGGTGCAGCATGACCAGAAACAAATGGAGCAGGAGCAAGGAATGTCCCAGCGATTCCAGAAACACTATTTACTGGCAATTCTGTCTAAATCTGATTTGTTTGAATCTGAATCATAAGAGATCTTGATAGTAAGTAATTACTTCCTTTGAGATCAAGGTAACTAAGGGAAATAACCTTGGCTTTGAACTACAGAACAAAATTAAAAGCAAACTTCTTTTACAGATAAGTGGCCTAAAGGCAGAGGTAGGATAAGTAACTAATGGATCATTGATGGAGAAAGAAGGTTTACAATTGGCCCCCTTTAAGGCTCTTAGGCCTAACATCCAATACCATCAGGCAGGAAAGGAACTCTATGTTTTGGGAACTAAAAACTGCCTGAATATAATTTGCACAGAGATTAAATGCTGTTAAAAAAAAAAAAAAAGCCCCTACTGAACTATTTTAAAAGGACCTTAGGGATCATCCAACTCATTCCCTCTCTGACCCACTTGACTCAGTTTTCACTAAGACCAACATGAAAAAACCTAATATTCTCTTATTTATTTCCCAAAAAAAGTCTCATTTTAGCAAACCACCCTGCCCCTCCTCCCCCCCAAAAAATAAACTTCAGGAAAAAGATATTTCCCAGCTAGCAAGGTGGTAAGGCCATAACGCAAATCTTGGTCTGTTGAGCTCCAGAGCCACCTCTGTTGTTGTTGCTGTTAGTTCTGAATACATTAACTACTATGGTTTAGAGACTGGTGCACAAGTGTGAATGCAGGGGCCTTTCCCATCACCACCCCTTCTCTGGGTTTGCACCTTTGCTTGAACTCAAGATGGTCATCGGAGGATGTCCCAGGGGTGTTCATGAGGGATAAGTCAGATGTGGGTGGAGGAAAGGTTTCAGATTCTAATGGGCTTGACCTTTCTTAGATGTCACTATTCCAGGTGCAGGTTACAGACAAAGGAAAGTGGGCCAAAGGTGAAGATAATTTGAACTACTGTTGGATTTGCTGGATTTGCTCAGATGATGCTTCACGTCTGCAGAGAATGATTCCATTCACACACAACCCCCAGGTGCTCAGTTCTGCCCACGTGGCCCTTTCAGGTCCAGCCACTCTCTAAGCCATTGTTATTCTAAGCATGCAGCTTTGGTATCACCTGGGTATTTAGTGAAATGAAGAATTTCTGACTCCACTTCATACCTACTGTATCAGAGTCTGCCTTCTAACCAGATCTCCAGGGTATCTTTATGTCAGAGTTAGAAGTACTCCAGTATGTTATTTCGATACCAAGCTTAAGACAGAAGAAATCTTTGTGAGGCTGTCTGTGGCCTTGTCTGCCTCAATTTTCCCACTCTCTAATTGCCTCCTTGGAAATCTTCCTGCTAAACAGAACCCAGGGTTCTGTTTCTTAGAAACTATCTATTCCTCTACACTCATGACCTGTTCATCTGTCTCCTCTTCACAAGTCCCAGGGACTATTTTACTAGCCTTCCTAGCCTTGGACCCTACCCTCCTCCCACTGTTTGTCCCAGTCATTTTATCTGTCCTCACTTAGGTCCATTAAGGGCTTAAGTGCTTTTGGAATAGAAGAACCTGAGACACTAGGAACCTATTTCCATTATCTACCTTGCCTGCCCTCATTCCTGAGCTGAGGCAATTAAATGGAACCAACTCTGCTGGAATTAGGTCAAATGAAAGGAGTAAATGGAGGTGGGGTGGGGAAGGTTAGGATATGGGAGGAGAAGATGTTGATTCATTTATGAAAACAGAAATCTATCACACTTATATATGATGCTTTTGTATGAAGTGTATTCTCAGTAGTGTGTGTCTGTCCATGTCATTGGTGTTTGTAGATTCCTAGAAACAAACCTCTATTTCTGCTTTCCATCTTGAATCCAAATAGATGTTAGAAATATTTCCAAATAATTATGATTATCTTCAAGCATCTCTGGCTTGAGATAATCCAGCCAGAAAATGAGCTCATGACCTTACATTCATGGGGAGGCCGTCAAGTCTAGCATTTAGTGGATACTGATCTCTGGCTCGCTGAGTGGTTCTGGTAAGTCCCTTAGTATCTCTGACTTTTACCTTCTTGAGAATGAGGATAATAACATTATACTGACTTCAGAGATTTTTTACAAGATTAAATGAGAAACTGCAGATAAATGTTAACACATTATCTGGCATATGGCATGCCTAATAAAATTGAGATTCTCTTATTATTTCAGAATTACTGTCCATGAAATGTTAATATTCACTCATGGCAACTGGAAAATGATGAAGGTTTGAATCTGCACTCCTAGTATTAAAAATTGTTATATAAAATTTTTAGTTGGAACCAAGGTCATCATAATACTAATAATATATTTATTGAGCATTAACTACATGGCACCTTCTCATATATGGTCATGAAGAATCCTGACAACTCTTTTGAGGCAGTTACTATTTCCATCTTCCTTTCTCACAAATCTGTTTCCTCTTTTCCTGGCACATAGCTGCAGATTGGGTAGACAGCCTAGATGTGCCTGTGTAACTGAGTAGAGTGGAATGTGTGAGGCCAGGATTATGCTACTTCCAGGCTTGGTCCACCAGCCCCACCTTGCTCCATCCTTCTGCTCTTTCTTCCTTTGTGGCAACCTTGAAAACTGCATGTTAAAGATGGAGGATCTACAAGAGGGAAGGATCCTGGCTTCTATACCTTCTTTTAGAGAAAAGCCACCAGCTGATCAAGAAGAACCATTTTGGATTTTATGTAAGTAAATACATTTCTATTATGCTTCATTTCTGGGATGTATTCATTACAGCAGCGAATCTCATCTTAACTGATTTACTTAGCCTACCTAAGCTCACAGAGCATAAAATTAGGGATTGGAATTCTAGGCCAGTGGAACCGTAAAGCCCGCACTTTCATTCATTATACTACACTGGCATCCAGCTTCACTTGAGAGCCAAAGGGTGGTTCCATTTTAGCTGCCTACCAAATTATGCCAAATAGTAAATGCTAGAAGGAGACAAATCTGAAACCTAGAAATACCTCAACTGGGTTGTTTTCAGAAGCCAGCGCATGAGTCTGCGGATTCACGAAATTTCCTATAGCCATCATCAGATGGTTTCAGACAAGGCCAACATATCAGGAAAACAATTTTGCCTCAAGAACCCATCACTGAGATCTGAAATCTGTTGTCAGTTTTACTTCTCTCTCTATGGGGTACTGAACCAATGACTTGTATATTTGGAGCCTCTAATGAGGCTGATAATGGTCTTATAAATTCTCCACAGAGCTCTCACACCTCTGATTGAGAATCAGACATGAGACTGGCCAGAGGCCAGGGAATATTCTCAAAGTGCGTGCTCATGGTGGCAACTGTTTACTCAGAAGGCTCAAGGAAAGGTCTCACTATAAGCCCTACAGTGAAGTAGAAAAATAGCACTGAATGTTAACGATAAACACTTGCAGGGCACATGCAGATAACAAGGCGCTTGCAAGTGCCGAGTCTCAGTAGCAATCGCCGTTGAGACAACGGCACTTCGTGGTGGAGACTAAACCAATGAAGCTAAGAGACTTGCCAAGAACATAATAAAATAAGGTGTAAACACCAGCCTTCTAACTGCAAGTCCATCCTGAAACTCTCCCAGCTCTCTCTATCTAAGTTCTCAAAGTTCCTAGTAAGGTCACTGCCATGAAAATCAATGGGGCTGATTCTCACATTCTTTCAAATGAGGGAAGCTGACCTATAAGCCAAACAACATGGCCTGGGAGTGGGGGTCTGCTTCAGCACCGTTCCTGCCCTCCTCCCTGTCCACACAGGGCCTGGCCTCTGCCTGACTTGGGGCCCTTCAGATCTGCCAGGAGCTCCTTTGTCTTAACAATTCTGTGGCTTAGGCAGCAGACAATAATACAATTAATTTTTCGACCTCCAAAGTCAGGAAGCAGAACACTCTCATGAAAGCAAGGTCTGAGCTTCTCCTTTCTACTTAGGCTTCAGTTGGTTAAAGCCAAGGGAAAGAACCTTAGCAGAAGGCAAAATGGTTTGTTCTGCTTGGCAACCCTCTCCCAAGGCAGAGCTCAAGAATATTTACACATGCAAAGGGGGAGCATCACCTTTATTGTGTTCAAAAGGCTCGCTGCCATCAGGTCTGTCTCCTCAGTGCTGAGCTGCAAAGTGGTGTTCCCACCTTATCACAATATATTGTTAAACAAAAAAAAAAAAAAACAACTGAGGATGAGCTAAAAATACCTGAGCCAAATTCAGCACTTCTGTAAGAAGGCTGAGCACACCGATGACATCCATGGTAAAGACAGCGCCAACATTATACACAGCAAGGCACATCCTGATGAGTTAATTGCCCCAACTGAATGTTAAGTGCAGTGGAGGAAAAGGGTATGTTAATACATGAAACTTAACTTTTTCACGCAGGAAATAAAACCCCAAATGGAGATTTAACATCTTATGAAAACTTGCGCAAAGATAACTTTTAAGGAGAAAAAGAGCTGTTCAGATTTTTAGATGAAGCTACCTCATGAATAAAATATCCTCATACTCCATCAGTTTTCAAAGAAAAAATAAAACTATTTAGCACACTTCTGTGTCCTTCCCACTCAGCACATATCGTTGGAAAGAGTAGGTGCCCTAGAATTGAAGTTCTGAATTTCAAGTCCCTCTGTGCTGCTGTAACAGGTTATGCAGTGATGACCGAGTTGATTAACTTCTCCAGCTTGGTTTCCATATATATACAACATTGTTGCTGCTGCGCTGCTGCTGCTAAGTCGTTTCAGTCGTGTCCGCCTCTGTGCGACCCCATAGATGGCAGTCCACCAGGCAATCCCACCAGGGATTCCCCAGGCAAGAACACTGGAGTGGGTTGCCATTTCCTTCTCCAATGCATGAAAGTGAAAAGTGAAAGTGAAGTCAACGTTGGGGCGATGCCTATTTCTCCCAGGCTGTTTTGAAAATCAAATGAAGTGACACAAACCCAAAGGCACAGTGGCTGCAGTAGCACTCAGTACACGATAGATGCTCAGTAAGTACCAGTTCTCCCATCACTCTGCACTACAAAGGGCAGAATGAAGAAATGAGTAGAATAAGGAAAACAGCTAACAGAGACCCCAGAATGTAGGATAGGGGGCACTGTGTCATCTAGCCAAAGGTGGATCAGAAATATTCATTATGACATCCAAAATACTGATACAGAAAACAAGAGCAAACTAGAGAAAATGTGTCTGTTCATCAAAGTTTCTTGCAAAAAAGGAAAATATTGTAGAATTCATCCTATTTTTTCATTGGTTGAATTCTGCAGCCCCCTTAAGTGACCTCAAGTTATAGCTAAAGGCAGGAAAAACTAGATGGCTATGAAACAGTCAGATATTAATTATCTTGACCAAATAAGTGCTTATGTCTCTGAAAAAATTAGTAGATATATAATACCAAAATTAAATCATAAATCAGTGATAACAGAAACATTGAAAACTCTTAGCTCAACTGTCATTGCTTAGAGAAACCCATCTTGATTGGCTCCGTGGTCACACACTAGTACGTGGTCCCGCAGCTCTGCAGGTACTAACACACACAGAGGAAACTCAAGTGCTGGGCAGACTTAATGAAGAGATCGGACATAACTGGGGCATTGCTGAAGACTGAAGGAGAACAGATGGAGAGACCACAATGAGGAGAAAAGGGGGAGATGCCCAGTAATGTCTGTGGAGCACACAATGGTCAGAGAAAATCTTCTAGAGGCGACGCTGGCTGAGGGATTCTTAAGATGTGGGTCTTACGTTACATGTGAAGTCTTGTGCCGGTGTTCACAGTAATCCTCCTCGATTGTCTGCAACCTTTAGAAAAGGTCTGTTCCACCCATTGGCTTCTGATAATGGGTGCTATACAGAAATAATCAGCAGAGCACAGAGCTCCATCTGACAGTTGGGTTTTTCCTTGGCAGGGGGCAGGTGGGGGTGGGCAGGAAAAGCAGTCCAAGCAGAAAGATGAAGAAATATGGAAGGAAAACACATCTCTAGAGGAAACTGGAACCCTGAGCAAGCAGCGACTAGGAGGAAAAGGTGTCCCCTGAGAACTGGATTCTTGCCAACTACGGGCTAGGAACCTATGTCAGGATATCCAGTGCCATCCCTAGCTTCAAGTTTGGCCAGAAGGGCCCACAGGACTCAGCAGCATCCAAGTTCCCAGATGCCAGGCAAGGGCCATCCTCATAAGCAGGCTTTTCTAAGGACAGCAGTCTCGGGTCTGCTGTGTCAATTCTTTTCTGCACAGAGCTCATGGTGGTTTTTAAAATCTTTTTGGAGAAGGATGACCGTCACATCCCAGAGGACTAGGGAAGCCAAATGTCTCCTATCTGGGTTACACTAACACTTTTATAGATGCTACCTTTAGAGTTACACTAACATTTTATAGCACTTTTTACTGTAATATGCATTTTCATATGTACATTATTTTATTTGCAACAATGCTGGGGAGGAAGCAATATATGCTCACAGATGGGCAACCCAATGCCCATAGAGATTTGGTAACTTGCTGACAGCCTCACATGCAGGGTGTCATGGAGCTGTGCTTCAAACTCAGTTCTTTAGACTCTAACGTCGGCACACTTTCACTAATTCACAACACCAGCACTTCTCAGCTTGTGACAGCAATTCCAGTCCTCACCTCTAATCCACTCCCTCAGATTTCTGTTTCCACACCTGCGTAAATTCAGTAATGAGATTATGGCAGATTGTACCTCTCAAAAATGGTCACAACAATATTTCCAGCCCCATTTGCCCTTCTAGATGCTTGCCAGTCTCCCATGGCGATGTAAAGCCTACTTCCCCAACTCTGAACCTGAATAAGCCCTTACGACAGACTCAACAAACAGAATGTGGCAGAAGTGATGCTGTCTGCTGGCGAGGCTAGACGGTGAAGGGTTACGCAGCCTCCTGAAGCCTGCTCTCTTTCTCATCCTCTCTCCCTCTCCGTCTTTCTGGAAACACGCCCCTGGTTGCCCAAGGAGACGAGCAAGATGGGCAGCTACCCTAAAGTAATCACACTAGAAAAACATTAATGCATATATATATACAATTTAGGAAGACAGTAACAACGACCTCATGTGTAAGATAGCAAAAGAGACATAGATGTAAAGAACAGGCTTTGGATTCTGTAGGAAAAGGCGAGGGTGAATGATTTAAGAGAATAGCATTGAAACATGTATATTACCATATGTAAAATAGATGACCAGTGCAAGCTCAATGCATGAAGCAGTGTGCTCTGGGACAAACCAGAGGGATGGGGTGGGGAGAGAGGTTCAAGGGGGGTTCCACACATGTACACCTGTGGCTGATTCATGTCGATGTATGGCAAAAACCACCACAATATTGTAAAGTAATTGGTCTCCAATTAAATAAATAAATTAATTTTTTTTAAAAACCACATGAAAAGACCATGTGCAGATAGATACCCTAGGAGGCCTGCCTCCAGTTGTTTGAAGCTTCCCAATCTGGGCACCTGAAATGCAGGGGAAAAGAACTTCCGCTGATCCCAACCCCCAGCCTTTGAGACACTCAGCTGATACCCAATGAGAGAGAAACTAACGATCCCCACCAAGCCCCTGTCCAAATAGCAGATCCTTGAGCAAAGTAAATGCTGTTGGTGTTATGCATCAACAGGTAACTGAAACAGTAACAATGATAGACAGACAGACAGACACATATAGTACATATGTGTCTCATATATGTAAGAGAAAGTAGAAAATTAGATATATTTCTAAAAGAAGAAATTCAAGCTAATCTACATTAGTACATACAATGGTTGAGATATTTTATATTTACATTGTCACTAATCTTTTCAATATAATTATCAGCGTATAATGAACATTAATGCTGACTGGCAACACAATAACAAACCTGAATTTTTAAAAATATGTGTAAATCTTGAACTTTTTTGCATTTAATATGAAATCGTTGGCTATTTTCAGACAATGAAATTATACTTAAATAGAGTCTTATTAGCCCAATAATGATGTCCTGTCACTGCAAAATTGGGCCTATGACCTCATTTAAAGAAGGAGCTTACAATATTCTTGGCAGACATTAGCCCCTATGTCTTCGTCTGATCTAACTTAAAGAGGTGGGCTTCTTGGGAGGCGAAGCATTCACACACTTTGGAAAGCGGAGCCTGACCCCTGGAGGCGGAGAAGTGCTAGGACCACACCTTTCATCGGGCAGGAAACATGAAACTGACAGGTCAGGGACATGGGGTTGGAGGCCGCACCGAGGAACACAGACCCTCCTGACACCTAAGCCGGCAACACCTCCCTGGTGAGCTGACCTGGGGGAGAATGGAGTGGAGGCAGATGCACACGAGGTGGGAGATGGAAACTATTCGCTTGTCCTTACAAGTGACAAATGTCATTACAAGCGACAAACTCACGATGACATAGCTGCTTCGCCTATACCTTCCGAGGTAGATTTCAGAGAAACCACAGTGACAGGCTTAGCTGTCGCTTACCACTACTCAGCAGAGCGGTACTGAGGGTAGTCACACCAGGGGACAAAGCTCCAGAACACAGCCAGGTACCTTGCCAACTGAACACATCTAACTACAACTAGTCCTGGGAAACTGGGGGAGAATCTATCTTGTTTCATATTCACAGGAGTGGAAGCAGATGCACACGAGGTGGGAGATGGAAACTATTCGCTTGTCCTTACAAGTGACAAATGTCATTACAAGCGACAAACTCACGATGACATAGCTGCTTCGCCTATACCTTCCGAGGTAGATTTCAGAGAAACCACAGTGACAGGCTTAGCTGTCGCTTACCACTACTCAGCAGAGCGGTACTGAGGGTAGTCACACCAGGGGACAAAGCTCCAGAACACAGCCAGGTACCTTGCCAACTGAACACATCTAACTACAACTAGTCCTGGGAAACTGGGGGAGAATCTATCTTGTTTCATATTCACATATGAGACTACCCTGGCTATTTACTTGGACAGAAAGAATACAATCTCAAGACAACCTAGAAGTATGCACCAGCAGAGGTGAGGCAAAAGTGCTCTGAAAACAGTTCTGTGGCCACATCTGTACAGAAGAAGCCTTCAGGAGGCTTCTTACATCATGCCTTGCTCCATACTTCAGCCAAGTTGTTTACTAAAATTAAGCTTTTAGAGAATTTCATTACCAGCAAAATTCAGGGTCAGACCTTGAATGGGAGATGCAAAGGAGGATGAACATTTGTAAGGCTCGGAGAACAGCACTCTGAAAAGGTATTTGCTTAAAGTCTTCTAGCTCCTCCACAAACGTTAGAATAGAAAAGGAAATTTAAATTATGACAATTACAACTGCTCTTACTTAACCCTGCTAGGAGCAAATCTCAGTCCTCACCTCCCATGATAACTTATGTCCTCTGAGAATTTATAATGCTGACAGAAGAGCCTGGCAGGCTACAGTCCATGGGGGTCACAAGAGGACTTAGTGACTTAGCGACTCAACTACTACTACTACTGCTACTATACACAGAGAAATATTTTTGGTTTCGAGGGAGTTTTGAAAAAACACATTATGCTGTTTTACTAATCCAACCTTTTAATGAAATTTCGATATTTTTCCATACACAGAATTTTACAATGGCCCCAAATATTTCTACTAACCTGGACTGGAAGAGACACAAGCTGGAATCAAGATTGCTGGAAGAAATATCAATCACCTCAGATATGCAGATGACACCACCCTTATGGCAGAAAGTGAAGAGGAACTAAAAAGCCTCTTGATGAAAGTGAAAGAGGAAAGCGAAAAAGTTGGCTTAAAGCTCAACATTCAGAAAACGAAGATCATGGCATCCGGTCCCATCACTTCATGGGAAATAGACGGGGAAACAATGGAAATAGTGTCAGACTTTATTTTGGAGGGGGCTCCAAAATCACTGCAGTGGTAACTGCAGCCATGAAATTAAAAGACGCTTACTCCCTCGAAGAAAAGTTATGACCAACCTAGATAGTATATTCAAAAGTAGAGACATTACTTTGCTGACTAAGGTCCATCTAGTCAAGGCTATGGTTTTTCCAGTGGTCATGGATAGATATGAGAGTTGGACTGTGAAGAAGGCTGAGTGCCGAAGAATTAATGCTTTTGAAGTGTGGTGTTGGAGAAGACTCTTGAGAATCCCTTGGACTAAAAGGAGATCCAACAAGTCCATTCTGAAGGAGATCAGTCCTGGGTGTTCTTTGGAAGGAATGATGCTGAAGCTGAAACTCCAATACTTTGGTCACTTTATGCAAAGAGTTGACTCATTGGAAAAGACTCTGATGCTGGGAGGGATTGGGGACAGGAGGAGAAGGGGACAACCAAGGTTGAGGTGACTGGATGGCATCACTGGCTTGATGGACGCGCATCTGAGTAAACTCCAGGAGTTGGTGATGGACAGGGAGGCCTGGCGTGCTGCAATTCATGGGGTCACAAACAATCGGACATGACTGAGTGACTGAACCAACCAATACATGTCCTATATAATAATCCCCTCCTGTGATGTCTGAACAGAACCTGTGAATAAAATGGCTAGTCACTCCCATGATTGTGCCACATTATACCAAGACTCAGTGAGAACAAGCTACAGAGATTCACCTACTGATTTTGAAAATGTAAGCTGTCATGTTTTGTGAAGGTAACATGACTGGGACCTAAGGGCAACTCTTAGAAACTGAGAGCAACCTCTGGTCAAAAACTAGCAAAAAGGAGGATCCTTAGTCCTACAACCACAAGGAACTGAATTCAGCCAACAACCTGGATGAGTTTGAAACAGACCCTGACCTCCAAAGGAGAATGTAGCTCTGCAGACACCTTGATTTCATTGTAGTGAGAGCCTGACCAGAGGACCTCCACCTATGTAGTGACAAAATTTCTGACCTACAGAAAGTATGAGATAATAAACAGATATTATTTTGAGCCACTAATTTTGTGGTTATTTTTATATAGCAGCTTAAAAAAAAACACACAAAAAAAACGCACACACCTCTCCCTCCGCTGCCTGCACCAAGCTGTGTTTTCAAAGTAGTATCACATAACACTTACCACAATGTGCAAATATTTTATTATTACTATTTTTAAAGTTACACAATTTCTGGAGGGTTGGCACAGCCTCTGAATATTTCATCCTGTTTTTAATCCACTCTGTGCTAGATGCCTATAACCTGATTCAGTATGTTTTCAGCTTCTCCCCGTTTCTACTTTGTGTGTCTATGGAAAGAAAATCAATAACAAGAATGATATTTCTGTTCCTCAGAGCAGTGAAAAGTGTTGTTCATGCTTGACCAAGGGTGGACTCCCTTCCTGCTCCATTTCCTGTGCCCTGTAATCCTCCATTACACAAACTCGTACCCCCTTCTTACTTCACAGCTGTTTGTGGCTACAAGAATGGCCAAAACTCCTACTCATCTGGCCCTGGA
>SJYC01141249.1:0-16872 GCA_006408675.1 Madoqua kirkii | reverse complement strand
GATAAAGTCAGCTGTGGGTTAAATTTCCAGTAGCAGGAAAAATCTAAGATTACTGCCGTTTGCAACCACGGTTGATATCATAAAGCAACACAGAAGATAGAAAGTGAAAATGGCCAAAAAAATTATTTATAGCAAGTAAGACAACCTTTATCTATCTATTTTATGATATATTCCCCCAGAATATCACAGAATGTGACCTATTTTGGAGATTGAATCACCAAGGTGATCTAGTTAAAATGAGATCATTAGGGTGGGCTCCAATCTAAAATGATGGGTACCTTTAAAAAGTGAAAATTTAGTCAGAGAGACAGCCATGCATAGAGAAGAGAAAATATAAAGAGAAGACAGACATTTATAAGCCAGTTACAGACCTAGAACTCATCCTTCCTTCATAGCTTTCAGAAGGAACCCATCCTGCTAACATCTTGATATTGGACTTCTAGCTTACAGAACTGTGAGAAAATATATTTCCGCAGTTTAAGTCACTCAGTTTGTGGCACTTGGTTAAGGCAGCTCTGGCAAACTCATGCAGCCCACAAACTTTGCTCTGCATTTTCTTTGTCTGATAAGTCACTGTATTAATTCTGCAGGTGAACACTTAGTCACCATCTCCATTTCTCCCCCAAGTAGATCACAACTTTAGCCTTCACAGTACAAGAAATTTTATTCCTTCACAAGTTCATTTCCTATCTATGCTATCAGTAATGGTTCTATAGCCCTATCACGGAGAAGGCAATGGAAACCCACTCCAGTACTCTTGCCTGGAAAATCCCATGGATGGAGGAGCATGGTGGGCTGCAGTCCATGGGGTCACTAAGAGTCAGACACGACTGAGCAACTTCACTTTCACTTTTCACTTGCATGCATTGGAGAAGGAAACAGCAACCCACTCCAGTGTTCTTGCCTGGAGAATCCCAGGGACAAGGGAGCCTGGTGGGCTGCCGTCTATGGGGTCACGCAGAGTCAGACACAACTGAAGCGACTCGGCGGCAGCAGCAGCAGCAGCAGCAGCAGCCCTATCACTGGACCTGCCCTAGAAAGAAGCCCCGAGAACACTTCTGCACTGCTGGTGAGCATGTAAATTGGTACAGCCACTATGGAGACTAGCACAGAACTTCCTTAAAAGACTAAAAGTTCCAGCAATCTCACTCCTGGGCATATAGCTGGAAAAAATTATAACCTTAAAAGATACACACACCCCTATGCTCATAGAAGCACTATTTACAATAGCCAAGACGTGGTAGCAACCAAAGTGTCCAGTGACTGATGAGTGGATAGAGAAGATGTGGGTAAGTCTATGCAGTGGAATAGTAGTCATAAACAAGAAGGAAGTCATGCCAATTGCAGCAACATAGAAGGACCTAGAAATTATCATATTAAGTGAAGTAAGCCAGGCAGAGAAAGACAAATATCATATGATATTACTTATATGTGGAATCTAAAAGAATGATACAAATGAATTTACTTACAAAATAGAAACAGACTTGCATTCATAGAAAACAAACAGTGGTTACCAAAGGGGAAAGTGGTAGTGGGGGAAATAAGTGAGGAGTTTTGGATTAACAGATACACATTACTACATACACAAAATAGATAACCAACAAGGACCTACTTTGTACCCCATAGAACTATACTCAATATTTTGTAATAAGCTATAATGGAAAAGATTATGAAAAATAATATAATGTGTATAACAAACTTTGCTGTGCATCAGAAACTAACGTAACACTAATATAACTAACACATAAATCAACTATACATCAATTAAAATATTTTTTTAACTGAACAGACTCTGAGAACATCCTGATAACCATTTGATGAAGCTTGCCTGGAAAATCCCACGGACAGAGGAGCCTGGTGGGCTGCAGTCCATGGGGTCACAAAGTGACTTCACTTTCACAACTGAGTGACTTCACTTTCACTTTCCTTTCATGCATTGGAGAAGAACATGGCAACCCACTGCAGTGCTCTTGCCTGGAGAATCCCAGGGAAGGGGGAGCCTGGTGGGCTGCCGTCTCTGGGGTCACACAGAGTCAGACACGACTGAAGCGACTTAGCAGCAGCAGCAGCAGCAGAAGAAGAAAAGCAACAGGTAAAGATGTACAAATTTTGATGTTCTAGACAAGTTGGGGAATCTGTAAGCAAACCTGTCTGGATTCATTAGAGAGTTCACGCCCAAAAGAGAAGTCTGGACTTTATCCTCCAGGCATGAGAAATCATTGAAAAGACTTAATGGTTGTTTTGTTTGCCAAGAGCCTTATAAGTCTTTCAGAAAGATGCATTTGGCCATTATTTCAGAAGATAGATTAGGAAAAGGATCAGTCATGAGATCAAAAGGGACGATATTAGAAAGTCATGGGTGGAAGAATAAAAACCTAGATAATAGTAATACAATAGAAAGGGAAAGAATACATGTGAAAAATCTTTTGAAGAATCAACAAGATTTAGTAGAACGTAAAACGACCTTGAGTTCTCCAGTTTGGAAAAGCAAAACTGACAAGGCTAAGAAAGGCTGAAAAATAATGAGTACTTAAACTGCATAAAATATGCTATTTCAGCAGATCTTAATAGTGACTAAAAAAACATTAATAGTCACTAAAAAGGCATTTTTGTTTTCTAGGTATATTTTAAAAACTGCTTCTCCACTACAACATTTAATGAGTCCAATAAAATTTGAAAAGTTTAAATGTCGTGTTGTTGTTGGTTTGCTAAAATTGTATGCAAAGCATTCAATCTCTCTTTTGGGGGAGGTTGGGGAGATGTTCATTCTTTCCTTCAGAAAATGAAGGAGAATGTCATCTTTCTTTGATTCAAGACAGGAATTGGATTATGTTACTTGATTTTGACTGAATAAGTACACTTCTAGGCAATTCTGCCATGTGAATGTGTTTCCCCATGTGCACACACTCACACTCACACTCACATCCAGTTTCCTAGAACTGCATTCCAAATGGTTTCCTTTCTCAGTATTCATCAGGAAGAGCCTGAGATTTAGTGAAGTTAACTTATAAAACTAAATAATAGCCATGAATCCATTCACCTTCATTATTTCTAAAAAAACCAATTTTAATATTAGCTAAACTTGCCATCATCTGTTGGATCATACAAAAAGCAAGAGAATTCAAGAAAAAAAATCTAGTTCTGTTTTATAGACTATGCCAAAGCCTCTGACTGTGTGGATCACAACAAAACAAATTCTTAAACAGGTGGGAAAACCAGATCACCTTACCTGCCTCCTGAGAAATCTGTATGCAGGTCAAGAAGCAACAGTTAGAACTGGACATAGAACAACAGACTGGTTCCAAATTTGGAAAGGAGTACATCAAGGCTGTATATTGTCACCCTGCTTATTTAACTTATATGCAGAGTACATCATGAGAAACGCCCGGCTGGATGAAGTACAAGCTGGAATCAAGATTGCAAGAGAAATATCAATAACCTCAGATATGCAGATGACACCACCCTTATGGCAGAAAGCGAAGAGACACTAAAGAGCCTCTTGATGAAATTGAAAGAGGAGAGTGAAAAAGCTAGCTTAAAACTCAACATTCAGAAAACAAACATTATGACATCCGGTTCCATCACTTCATGGCAAACAGGTGGGGAAACGATGGAAACAGTGTCAGAGTATTTCCTTGGGCTCTCAAATCACTGCAGATGGTAACTGCTGCCAAGAAGTTAAAAGACGCTTGCTCCCTGGAAGAAAAGTTATAACCAACCTAGACAGCATATTAAAAAGCAGAGACCTAACTTTGCCAGCAAAGGTCCATCCAATCAAAGCTATGGTGTTTTTTCAGTAGTCATTTATGGATGTGAGAGACCATAATTTCTGAGTGCTGATGCTTTTGAACTGTGGTGTTGGAGAAGACTCTTGAGAGTCAAGCCCCTTGCACTGCAAGATGAAACCAATCAATCCTAAAGGAAATCCGTCCTGAATATTCATTGGAAGGACTGATGCTGAAGCTGAAGCTCCATTTTGGCCACCTGATGCAAAGAACTGACTCATTGGAAAAGACCCTGATGCTGGGAAAGATTGAAGGCAGGAGAAGAAGGGGATGACAGAGGATGAGACGGTTGGATGGCATCACCAACTCAATGGACATGAGTTTGAACAAGCTCCAGGTATTAGTGATGGACAGGGAAGCCTGGTGTGCTGCAGTCCATGGGGTCTCAAAGAGTCAGACACAACTGAACAAATGAACTGAACTGAACTGAAGACTGCCTTAATGCAGAATCAGATGAGCAACAGGATCAGTTTTTCAAGAAGACAGCCTTTGCTGATCCTCATATATTTAAATCAATAACATTAATATCACTAAGGACTCTGTAAGTCCTTATTCATTTTCTCTCTACCACTCCACCTTTGGACTCCTGAAGTGCAAATAAAACGCAGAAGTGATAACCAAAGAAAGCAAGAAAATGCTATACAAATGTCAGGGGCAATTGAGGATGTGGAAAAAGAGAGCAGCTTATAGTTGGAAAACATTTACTCAAGAAAATGTAAACAGCAGGATCATGGACACATTTTGAAAGGTGTCACTACCTGAAGTATGAAAAAGCAGTGTAAACCCCTAAAGCCATAAAATCATAATCTGTTATTATATGACATTCCTAAACCTCAGATCATTTGGATATTATTTCCCCAGGTAAAAGGTTCCAAGCTTTTCGCAAATGTTTTTGCTCAACTCCATGTTTCAACCTAGGCCAGGTCAGTAGAAAAGTTATCACAGTCTAGAAATGAAATTCTTTTCTCTTTACAGGAAAAAAAAAAAAAAAAAACACAAAAAGAAACAATCTCTGAAAAATGCTGATGAAATGTAACTTTTCTCCACAATAATTTTCTGGCTTTTATGACAAAGATCTTCTGTTACTTACAACTTCCAGTGAATTTCATTCTTGGCTTAGTTGCAACTCAAAGAACTGACAGGGGAGGGATATTAATATATCTCTGAGTGGTGAAGGAGCTGTTTTTCAAGTAGATTGAGGCAATGAGTGTTTGGAACACCTCATACTTCAATGAAATCCAATTTTCTCTTACAGGTTTCACACAGTAGCAAGAAAGCACTCTTATTGAAATGCGTAGATTCCAACAGCATCTATAAAATAGAAAAGACATTCTGCAGTGATGTTTAGCAGTTTTTTGTTATTTGCAAATGTACTTTCATCTTGTCCAGCTTCAGTGAATTCTAACCACTGAGGCAAGACCTCAGACTTCTAATGATTTGTAGAGAATTATGTTACCAGTAATTTTACATATGTCTCATGCCAGAATCCTCTGGGCTTTGTGGAAGTACACTGCCAGGGATTTGCTGGCAGACTGGAATAATATTTTATAGTAAAGATGGTAAACAAAGGGTATTTCAAGGGGTTGATATGGTATGTAAGGTTGAAAATATGGACACTTTCTGATAAGGAGACATTAAAAGATTCAAGACGATTCATGGATCCAACAGTCCACGTTGTCAGGCCTTCAAATACCTTCTTTCTAATCACAAAGTCACCCCAGGCTATCTGCAGGAATGGCAGCTAGAAAATCTGTGAAAGATTTAACCTTTCTGTTAAATCCTTGAGTTACTGGGAAGAAAATCAAACATCAAGAAAGTTGCCTATAGTCACTGAGGTATTGCTGTGGTCCACTCTGAAAACTGCTACCATCAGCTAGAACCATTGTCAAGGGTTTTCAAATCAGAGAGAGAGTTTACAAAGTCTTCTTTAATTCCTTTGTCGTACGTAAGAGTTGTTATTGTTTTAGCAACTGTCAGAACGTCAAAACACATTTTAAATATGAGAAGAGCTGGGAGAACTTGAATCTTCACAAAAGAAAGAACTTCTCTTCAGAAAGAACAACTTTAGCTTTTAGTACGGAGGTTAGGTCTTGTTTTAAACCTCAAGTCTAAGAAAGTCCTGACGGTAGATCTTAGAAGAAAACGATCCACTTTGCAGAAACTCTGCAGTTAATTATCCACATTCATTAAGGTTCTGTGGCAGATTTTGACATAGCTAAGAGTTAATAAAATTGGAATTAACTTAAGCCCTAAATAGGGTCTTAACTATTATTCGTATTGTATCCAAATCTCACTTACCCTGATAAAGGGTAAACCTAACATCATTTATTTGGCATTTAATCTATGTTATGCAAAGTTTGACCATTTTATACACCCTCTGTAAAGTTTCACAATAACTCAGTGAAATACATATTATTAATGTTCCTTTTCTGAAGATACAAGGTCTAAGATCACGGTCAGATCGCTATTTGACGGTAAAGCTTGAATTTAAACCTTAAGGCTATACATTGTCACCATGCTTATTTAACTTACATGCAGAGGACAAAATGTGAAATGCCGGGCTGGATGAAGCTCAAATTGGAATTAAGATTGTCAGAAGTATCAGTAACCTCAGATATACAGATGACACCATAGGATAGAAAGGGAAGAGGAACTAATGAGAGACTTGATGAAGGTAAACGGGGACAGTGAAAAAGCTAGCTGAAAACTTAACACTGAAAAAACTGAGATCACAGCATCTGGTTCCATCACTTCATTACAAATAGATGGGGGAAAATGGAAACAGTAATAGGCTTTATTTTGTTGGGCTCCAAAATCACTGAAGATGATGACTGTAGCCATGAAATTAAAAGATATTTGCTCCTTGAAAGAAAAGCTATGCCAAACCTAGGGAGCATGTTAAAAAGCAGAGACGACGTTTTTCTGACAAAGGTCCCTTAGTCAAAGCTGTGGTGTTTGCAGTAGTCAGATACAGATGTGAGAGTTGAACCATAAAGTAGGCTGAGTGCCAAAGAATCGATGCTTTCGAACTGTGTGCTGGAGAAGACTCTTGAGACTGCCTTGGACAGCAAGGAGATCAAACCAGTCAATGCTAAAGGAAATAAATCATGAATATTCATTGGCGGGACTGATGCTGAAGCTGAAGCTCTAATACTTAGGGCACCTGATGCGAAGAGCCAACTCAATGGAAAAGACCCTGATGCTGGGAAAGACTGACAGCAGGAGGAGAAGAGGGCAAAAGACGATGAGATGGTGGGATGACATCATCAACTAAATGGACATGAGGTTGAAAAAACTCCAGGAGATGGTAAAGGACAGGGAAGCCTGTCTTGCTGCAGTACATGGGGTCACAAACAGTTGGCCACAACTGATCAACAAGAAATGATCGGTTAAACTCTGATTTTCCTGTACCTGATCTAGGACACCTTGCTACTCTACCAGTAGTAGATTCTTGAACAAATTAACTACACTTAAAAGGTAAATTATATAAAAACAGTGAAGGCAACATTACCAATGGCATCTTATTCTTGAAACTAAAGACCACTGAAACATTAGGAGAAGAAGCTTTTCAAGGAATTTGTGAATAACCACAGGCCCTTGATTGAATCAAAAAATACCATTTTTTGCTAGCAGTAATCTTGATATTACTTACAAATAGCTGAGAAAAGAAGAAAAGCTAAAGGCAAAGGAAAAATATACTGATTGGATGATTTGGATGTAGAGTTCCAAAAAGTAGCAAGGAGAGATAAGAAAGCCTTCCTCAGTGATCAGTGCAAAGAAATAGAGGAAAACAATAGAATAAGAAAGACTAGAGATCTCTTCAAGAAAATCAGAGATACCAATGGAATATTTCATGCAATGATGGGCACAATAAAGGACAGAAATGAAATGGACCTAACAGAAGCAGAAGATATTAAGAAGAGGTGGCAAGAATACACAGAAGAACTATACAAAAAAAATCTTCATGACCCAGATAACCACGGTGGTGTGATCACTAACTTAGAGCCAGACATCCTGGAATGTGAAGTCAAGTAGTTCTTAGGAAGCAACACTACAAACAAAGCTAGTGGAGGTGATGGAATTCCAGTGGAGCTATTTCAAATTCTAAAAGATGATGCTGTGAAAGTATTGCACCCAATATGCCAGCAAATTTGGAAAACTCAGCAGTGGCCACAGGACTGGAAAAAGTCAGTTTTCATTCCAATCCCAAAGAAAGGCAATGCCAAAGAATGTTCAAACTACCACACAATTGCACCCATCTCACACTCTAGCAAAGTAATGCTCAAAATTCTCCAAGCCAGGCTTCAACAGTACGCAAACCATGAATTTCCAGATGTTTAAGCTGGATTTAGAAAAGGCAGAGAAACCAGAGATCAAATTGCCAACATTCTCCAGGTCATTGAAAAAGCAAGAGAATTCCAGAAAAACATCTTCTTCTGCTTTATTGACTATGTCAAAGTCTTCGACCTTGTGGACCACAACAAACTGTAGAAAATTCTTAAAGAGATGGGAATACCAGACCATCCTATCTGCCTTCTGAGAAATCTGTATGCAGATCAAGAAGCAACAGTTAGAACTGGACATGGAACAACAGACTGGTTCTAAATAGGGAAAGGAGTACATCAAGGCTGTATATTGCCACCCTGCTTATTTAAATTATAAGCAGAGTACATAATGTGAAATGTTGGGCAGATGAAGCATAAGCTGAAATCAAGAATGCAGGGAGAAATATCAATAACCTCAGATATGGAGATGACACCACCCTTATGGCAGAAAGCGAAGAAGAACTAGAGAGCCTCTTGATGAAAGTGAAAGAGGAGAGTGGGAAAGTTGGCTTAAAACTCAACATTCAGAAAACTAAAATCATGGCATCCAGTCCTATCACTTCATGGTAAATAGATGGGGAAACAATGGAAACAGTGACAGACTTTATTTTCTTGGGCTCCAAGATCACTGAGATGGTTATTGCTGCCATGAAATTAAAAGAGGCTTGCTCCTTGGGAGAAAAGCTATGACCAACCTAGACAGCATATTAAAAAAACAGTGACATTACTTTATGGACCATGTTTGGTCTAGTCAACGCTTTGGCTTTTCTAGTAGTCATGTATGGATGTGAGAGTTGGACCATAAAGAAGGCTGAGCACTGAAGAATTGATGCTTTTGAACTGTGGTGTTAGATAAGACTCTTGAGAGTCCCATGGACTGAAATGAGATCCAACAAGTCCATCCTAAAGGAAATCAGTCCTGAATATTCATTGGAAGGATTGATGCTGAAGCTGAAACTCCAATACTTTGGCCACCCGATGCAAAGAAGTTGGAAAAGACCCTGATGTTGAGAAAGATTGAAGGCAAGAGGAGAAAGGGACGACGGAGAATGAGATGGCTGGACAGCATCACTGACGCAATGACATGAGTTTGAGCAGGCTCTGGGAGTTGGTAATGGACAAGGAAGCCTGGCCTGCTGCAGTCCATGGGGTCACAAAGAGTCAGACAGGACTGAGAGACTGAACTGAATCTCGATACACAGCAGATGATGAACTATTTCTTCACCTTGATTATTATCAGAAAAGAAATTAATCTCAGGGCTAAGGTTTAGCCTGTGTAACTCTATTCAGACCAATAATAATTACTGTTTAATTTTGCAAAAAGATGTATATATTATTTGAGAGATAGAGGATTTGACATTCTGTCTTTTTGTTTGTTTGTTTTGGTCTTTATTGTTTGATTTTGGTTAAGAGAAGCAGATGATAGCAAAAATCTGAGGTTTAATCTATAGTAGGATGTGCAGCTCTGTGTTTTTCTTTTTGGCATATCAGCATTTTTGTCAGAGGAAACTAAACAGAACTCTCCTCTTCCTACAACTCACTCCAATTACTTCCCTTCACTTCTTTCCCTCTGCAGCACCATCAAATTGCTGGAGGGAGTGACTGGGCCACTGGATCTAAATATTACTCAGCTCTAATCATATTGCATCAGAAATTGTTAGTAAAACTGAGCTATAGCGCATTAGAAACATCCAGAGATTTGGCTCTCAAGGAAATCCTGTTTTCTCTTCTCTGAATCTCAAGATGCCTGAAGGAGAGTTAAAAAAAAAAAAGAAAACTTGCAGGAGCAGAGACCTGAGGGACTCAGTAGAAATAATAATGACAGTTCTGTTTTAATTCCTGGGGGAAGAAATATACCTGAGTTTTCCACCTACAGAACAGAACAGTGTGGGATTCAGGCTGTTGGCTTCATTTTCCTTGACTTCTTCGAGAACTTTGTATTCCTACTAAAGTGTATGTTATATAAAAGGGGGTCAGTTAACTTGCCTATAATGGTTACAGGAGTTTGTAACTTTGCTTTACTAACTAGTGCGTGCACTCAGTTGAGGATTAGCAGAAACTGCTAGCTTTATTATCACTGAAACTGATCTTTCACCATCACTAGGGAACAGAGCAAATCAATGTTCACAAAGATGCCTTCATTCTGACCTCCACCTCTGCCTCCTCCAGCTCGCAACATCTTCAACAGTTACCATCCTACTGGGAAATGGGAACAGGTGTCCTGGAAACATCTCTTTCTAGACACACATACACACACACACACCATTTTCTACAACAGTTATCCCACTCCAGAGACCAACAAGAGTTATCATTTCATTTTTAAAAGGCCCTTAGAGATGAGAGAGAATGAGAGGTTGTAATTGCTCCAAAATTTCTAGAGGAATCACTAAGAGATGCAATGCTCTTAGCCAGTGAGTAGTCCCATGTTCCTTGTGCCAAGATTCATATTCCAAACCCTATGACTTTTCTGTTTGACCATGTAGCACTATCTACTACCAGTGTAGCACTATCTACTACAACTGGAAAGTCATCACATGTTTAAATGCTAGATGCAATGGGAGACTTCTTGCTAAAAATTGCATCAACATGGTGTCATCAAAAACTGGCTCCGGTCACTTGCTCTTCTTTTTCATGAAAGCACAGAAAACTAGAGGTCACACAGGAAACATGGAATGAGGAAAGAGATATGCTAAGGTTGCTATGATTTTGAAGAGAGCGGAGTAGTTGTGCAGCCATAGCATGATCTGAATGCTAGCTTGGAAACTCTGATGGCAACTTCACATGCAGAGATTTCAGCATCAAAGACCTAGTTTGACAGCCATTTTCATACTCCACCCTCCCTCACGTAGACCTCTTATATTTTAATTGTAAACATTTTTTTGGATCAGTTTGCATTCTCATTTGTTATAACCACATATTTGCATTTCAAATGCCACAAAATAAATAAATAAATAACACAGAGGTTCTTAGCTCATTCTAAATGAAATTTCTAGGTTTTACAATACAAATTTCTCTTATGGTCTAGCATGTTGGTCAGGAAATGCCAATGTTTCAAAATAATTCCAACGTTTTGTAGGGGTGGGGGGAGCCAGAGAGAAGTTCATCATATTCTATTCTCTTTGGACTTGCTGCTGACTTTCTTATCCCCAAGGTTGAATTACATTCAGCTAAGAATGAGGAAATTTTAAAACCAAGCCCATTTGTAAATTGAGAGCTGCCTGCCAATGAAAGCCATATGTAATCTCAAATCCTGATTTAATCAGTAGTTTCAACTTTTTCACTAAGTAAAGCTTTATGCCAGAATGCTCATGAGACAATCCTCAAGTGTCATTAGCATAATTGTGCAGCCTCAGGGATTAAGAGTAGGACAGATCTGGGCTGAAGTCCAGCTCTGCCACTAACTAGCCTTGTGACCTTGAGCCAGTTGCTTCATTTATATTAACCTCAGGTAGCAGCTCTCTCATTTGGCTTTTGTGAGGATTAAATAAACCAAGGCATGAAGAATACATTGTTCAAGGTCTGAAACATGAGTGCTCCGTATGTATTACCTAATGTTATTCTTTCCCCTAAAGCTTTCAAAGGACCTAAATATACATTTTACAAAGAAACAAAATCTAGCCTGGCAACAGACTCCTCATCAGAAAGACTAAGGCTAGTAGACAATAATACTTCCAAAGTTCTGTGACAATGAGATATTTTAACCTAAAATTGCATATCCAGCCAAATTAGAAATAAGCTATGTCAATATTCAATAGTAAAAAAAAAAAAACACACACACCAGAAATATCCTTATACTTGAATAAGATTGAATGCATTGATTCTGGCTTCAGTAAAGGTTTCCCCACATGGGGAGATATGGACATCTGTAAGCAAGTGCTAAGGCAGTACTTATTATAAGATTTAGGCTTGTGCTTAGTGATTTTGGAAAGAATGCCAGGAAGTAGGGTTTGCTTTGATTGGGGTGCTGTCCGGTGGTGGGAAGGAGCCTATGAAAAGATATCTTAATAATTTTTATCTAGGACTCCATAGACATGGAGCAGGTGGGTCTAAAGATTAAGGGGTACAGAAACAGCAATCACTCATGCTAGCTAGGAGAGAGGATGCTGAGCATTATTAAAGTTTGCTCTGTGCTCTCATTGCTGTCTGTGCACAGACACTTTTCCAGAATGATCCTGTTTTTCATTTGCTTCATCATGGTCACAGAGGCAACCTGTCTAATGTTGGTGTTCTGTGAAATTGTCCATTTGAACAGGAAGCATCGCTATTAGCAGCAGGTCGCGGCCAGCTAACAGCACTTTTTTCTCTATGGAAGGGAAGAAAAAGGACATTTTTAGACATGCAAGAACTCAAATATTTTCACTTACATACACTTTTTCCTAAGAAGCTACTTGAGGATGTGCTAGAGCAAAAACAACGGTATAAATCAAAACAGGGTTCTGAGTCCAAGAAATTTTGGCACCAACCCAGACCTTTCAACAAGCTGCTACTACAAAAGGACAGTCATGGATCCAGGCATCTGGCTTTCAGGAGTGTGCAGATCTTTCTAAAGACTGGGTCTCCATCCCACAATCCTCTGAGACCAGACAGTCTTGAATGAGTTTGCCTTTGGTACAGAGAACCAAAAGATCCTAACGCCGTCCACAGCATACACTGATCCTTACATACCTACTGGTGGAGACTTTAAGCAAATGGAAAATAATGGCATCAATAAATTGAGAATGAAATGTAATATATGAAGGTAAAAACGAGGGAAACAGTGATGGTCACCACTGTTGTTTTTACAAAGGACAGACAAAGGCAGAAAGAACAGGGGAGGGGCTCTTGAATGTACCCAGGATTCTGTGCAATTCTTCAGAATTCCAAAATGAAATTGGAATGTACTGGAAATGAGTTTGAGTAAGTTCCGGGAAATGGTGAAGGACAGGGAAGCCTGGCATGCTACAGTCCCTGGGGTCACAAAGAGTTAGACATGACTGAGGAACTGAACAGCAACGTATAGCAATGACATTACTAGACAATCATTTAAAACTCCCTTAAAAAAGAAGTAAATCACACACAACTTGTGGTAAATCAATCATCTCAAATAACTAACTAACCCAATCACAACTTATCATACCGCACCAGTGGGTTTTAACACTTGGGTTCACGAATTGCAATTTTAAATGAAGTAGGCAAATATTTAAAAATCATCACTTAAAGCTAATCCTATAGTAGGAAAAAATGAGAGGCAGAAGTTAAGCTTTCCACAGCATCATTGGATCTGTAACTGTTTTCCGGTTGGGAGGCAAGACAGTGGTGACAAAATGAACAAGTAAAATAAGCAAACCAGTGGTGGGGGGAGGTATATGAGGCAGGAGTTGCAGAACTGAGTGAGAAACAGGTGCATAAAGAGAAATAGAAATTTTAAATACATTACACAAGGGGAAAGAGTTTAAGATTGAAATTATAAGTGAAGAAAAATGAAAAGTGACTAAAACCTCTAGTGAGGAAATATGAAAACAGGAAAAAATGCAGGTGATAAGAGCAACTTGGCTGGGGTATTTGAAGATTAGGGAGATAGCTAATATTTTCCAAACTATTGATATTTTTTAAAATTATATTTCTATGATTTTGTACAACAAAAGGAACAGAAAAAAGTGAACCTTAAATTTAGATGTTATAAAATTTGAGAGGAACGGTCAAAATTGGGAGAATTTGTTACAATTTATTTTTTTTAATGGTTTCTGAATAATATAACTAAACAAAATAAATTCTAATCTCAAATAAAACAGACTTAACATATGAGTACAGAAATAAATCACTATCACTTTTACAATAGTGTGAGTTTCATAAATAGTTTCAAGGATTCCTAAATAAAGATTTGTGATCAACTCACTAAATGGATTCTCTTTTTGAACTACAAGATGAACTCTGAATTTGGTGGGCAGGTGACAGACTCATAAAGTAACCTTTAAGATTTCATTCAATCTATTTAAATTGGCTTGAAAACTGGCTGGCAGGCTATCAAATGAATGGCAACAAAGTGATATTTTGGGTGCCTGATGAGGTTCCTCCGAAAACAATATTAATTCAGAGTCTTACGGAATGTACCAATAGAATATAACCCTCTCAGAAGCAATAACTAAATAAAATTACATATTCTAAGTACTTACTAATCTAAGGTATCAACCTTATTATATGAAGATTAAATGATTTTTGTATTTTGATAACAATTTCTCATCAATTAAGATTAAAAACCTTTGCCACCTCACATCAAATGAATGGCAACAAAGTGATATTTTGGGTGCCTGATGAGGTTCCTCCGAAAACAATATTAATTCAGAGTCTTACGGAATGTACCAATAGAATATAACCCTCTCAGAAGCAATAACTAAATAAAATTACATATTCTAAGTACTTACTAATCTAAGGTATCAACCTTATTATATGAAGATTAAATGATTTTTGTATTTTGATAACAATTTCTCATCAATTAAGATTAAAAACACTTTGCCACCTCACGTGAAGAGTTGACTCATTGGAAAAGACCCTGATGCTGGGAGGGATTAGGGGCAGGAGGAGAAGGGGACGACAAAGGATGAGATGGCTGGATGGCATCACCGACTCGATGGACATGAGTTCGAGTGAACTCCAGGATGGAGTTTGGTGATGGAAAGGGAGGCCTGGCGTGCTGTGATTCATGGGGTCGCAAAGAGCTGGACACGACTGAACGACTGAACTGAAATGAAGATTAAAAACAAGCTTCAATAGGCAATACTCCAGCAAAAGAGAAGTTAAATTTAACAAGAGAAATTCTTCCTGACTTATTTTTTTCCATTTACAAGAGGAAAGGAGGAAGGAAAAGAGAGGGCCAAGAAACAACCTCTCCAACATCCAGCTTCCAAAGAAGTCCCAGGAGGTGGACTATTGAATCCCAGGTGGAGGGAGAAGAGTGAGGGATGGACACTCAATAGAAAGAAGTGAACGCAGCCTCCTGGTTCTACTACACCTTGTTGGGAACTGAAAATTCACTTCCTCTGGCAAATGATGCAGCCAATTAAATGTGAACATCCTTCACACCGGTTCCTGTTTCTAAGGCACTGAGATTGACACAAGTAAGCAAGATGACAATATAAATCCTAAGTTGCATGGAGAAATTTGTTATGTTTTTAGTAAAACCATACCCTAATCACTCAGTGCTTCAACTACCCCATTTGCAAACACAGAAATCTTTGTCTACAGGATCCTTCCACAGATGGCATAAGAATTCATAAAACTTAGAAAATATACTTTTCCTTAGAGAAAATGAATTGCATGAATCCTGGATGTTTCCTAACATATTAATAAAATCTTGACTTCCCCATAATAGTGTATGGGAATATTATGATCATCCAGTACACCACCTGCATCCCAAATGAAAATATGAGCATCTTATCAATGTTTAAATCATTTATCTGAAGGAGATTTGGCAATTTTTCTCAATAACTCAGTCTAATATAAGTATGTATAATTTGTCATAATGCTCAGTAAGACAAAAAAATGAAAAACAGTGCTGAAAACAACCAATAGGAGACAGGAGTGTAATATACGCCTAACTGCAATGAAAGAAAATTCACTGCTTCAGTTATCAATATTTAGTTGATACTCAGATGAGAAGCTTAAATATTTTTAAAAAGAATCAAAGGAATTCTACTCCCATATGAGTAATGGTATCATAAAGGCCATATCTGTTTTGCTGTATTGTTGACACATTCAAATTTTTGGATTCAAACAACAGGCTTTTTGCTGTGTTGACCTTTCTATATGAGAGGGAATTCTTTTGTCCTCTCTAACCCTGGCTTATCTCCAATGGCTTTCCTTCCCCTAGCCCTGAACACTGCAGGGAGTAGAGAAGAAGAAAAGCAGGGTCAAAAGCCTACTTTCCTTTTTTTCTCCTTTATTTGCAAATTTAGGATGTATTTCCATAGCATGCTGTTTCATAGGAAGAGGAAAGTAAGCTTGAGGTGGCATGTCTTGAAGAAAAACTTGAGGTATAAGTATGTAAACCTGCAAGAAAAGGAAAAGCCACGATTTAATTTTTTCTTGTTCAATAACTCATTTTGTTTTCCATCATTGGCAAGAAGCACTAGAACAAGGCAAAGCTATTCATATTTTAAGAGGTAGACCGACTTCTGTTCTCTATTCCCAAGATGAAACCAGTAGACAAGGAAGAAGATTCTCCTTCCACCTTCCTACCATATGTCTCTTTCCCTGAAGCTACTCTTGGATAAATTGGACAATGGTCCTATTGGAATCTATCAGCACACACGCACACACACACACTTTGCCATGTGTATGTGTATAGTACTATGTAATAGGTAAGTCAGTCATTCACAAATATCTATTCATTCTCTCTCCATGATGCTTCTACAAGACTGCAAGTCCCTGATGATTCAGAAGAGAATCAAAGGGCCACTATCCTCATGGAACTTTCACTCTGAACATCGTAGACTTCACCCAAATGATTAAATAATGGAAATGTGCAAAGTGTTATTTAAGAAAAGCTCCACATGCAGGAAATCAACCCTGAATATTCAATGAAAGGACTAATTCTGAAGCTGAAGCTCAAATACTTTGGCCACCTGAGGTGAAGAGCCAACTCATTGGAAAAGACCCTGATGCTGGGAAAGATTGAGGGCAAGAGGAGAAGGGGACGACAGAGGATGAGATGGTTGGATGGCATCACTGACTCGATGGACATGAGTTTGAGCAAGCTCTGGGAGCTGGTGATGGACAGGGAAGCC
>SJYC01141247.1:0-13632 GCA_006408675.1 Madoqua kirkii | reverse complement strand
GAATCACTTTGCTGTACACCTGAAATAAACCTGATATTGTAAATCAACTATATTCCAGTTTTAAAATAGTCTCTAATTAAAACAAACAATCAAAAAATAGTATGAGTAAATGTCTAGTTTATTGGATAAATTGGACTGGGGAGATCTGAAGAGAAAATTAATGAAATTACTACTTACAGAATTTATGGAAGTCAGAGTATTAACTAAAAGTGAATGAATGAATCCATCACTATCCCCACACTGTTGATGCAGGGTATATAAATATTTGCCTATTTCACACATATACTTACTTAATATCAAAGTTGAGAACTAAACGAAAATTTTCCATTATCCCAAAACAAATGAGTAGTTAAAGCATGGTAATCCTTCCCTAATGTAATCCTCCTGTTGTTTGATAAAATGTGTATTTTTCGGACAGGATTTCCTAACATGTAGGGTTTTTCAAGAAAGTTTTCTAAGGTCAAATAAATGTGGAAAATAGTCTTTACACAAATTTGAACCTGTTGTTTTGAGGCAACCTTTCTGAAGCCTTTAATATGCAGCAAGAATATCTGAGAGACTGAGAAATAGCACCTCTAAAAATTATGTAACTATTATATAAGCCTTCCTCACAAAACATCTCAAAACTAGTTTCTTGCACAATGTAATTTGAAAAACACTGATTTAGAGTTTAAAATCCAACCCATAAATAATAAATATTTAATTTTTACACGTATTTCCTTTAAATTAAAATACTTAAATTTATTATAATTATTTAGAATTTAACCTTGTATTCAATTGCATTTTCACTCATCAGCAGTCTTTTATATGATTTTATTACTCTGGAAATGTTAACATTAATACATGTTTTGGTCTGATAGAGCAGTTTTAAAACACATTTTCAAGCATGAATCATGACTAATACATTTTCTGATCTCCCCTCCAAATATATGCAAAAAAATTTTTTGTATCATCATTATATGACATTCATCTTTGCTATGTACAAAATTATCCAGTCCTGGAATCATGCCTCAAAATGGGAGACAATATTTGTTATATATTACTGCACAAACCTTAGGGGCAAACCTGAATTGTTATTTTGTATATAAGTTTGTTTGGGGATAAGAAGAAGGGCATAAGCATGAAGTTAAACCTGGATACTCATAGGTTGCCTATTTGTTTTGATTCATACTATTGAAATGTTTGAAAGTATATGTTTAGGGTGAGTATCCAAACCAATTTTGAATGAAATTTGCAAAACACTTTAAATCTATATGACTCATTTACTATGGAGTCTCAAATTGCGGGGGCATAAACATGAAAAGCATTCTTTTGATCCAATAATTGGTACCTTCCATGTTCAAAGGTACCTTGTTTCCTACTGGGTACCCAGTTTCCTAATTGGCATCTCAGTTTGACTCAAAATCTCTTTTTTCTGGAAGGTCTCATTTTAATTATTAAAAGACAAACACATTCCTTTTAACTCACAATCTATTAAATTCAAAAGTTACTTCTATTCCTTAGAAGTTCACCCTATCCCCTTCCCTCAGGATATACTTGTGGTTCTAGGGTTTGAAGTAGAGAGGTGTGGAGTGAAGCAGAACTATTAGAAATCCATGTTCACTGTAGATCTTTAATATAATAAAGCACTAAAAAAGCAGAGGAAGACAAATCTTTCAGTTGCTAACACTTAATAGTAACTAATTTTTCCGTGTGCTTCCTAAACATGTTCATTTGACACACACATATACACAACTGTGTTATTTGCACAGAACACTGGGGAAAATGGGGAGGAGGTTGGGAGTTTCTATATTACTTAGAGAAAAATTTCTATTATGAAAAACAAAATACAAAATATTGATATTATCAGTTCAGTTCAGTTCAATCATTCAGTCGTGTCCGACTCTTTGCGACCCCATGAATTGCAGCACGCCAGGCCTCCCTGTCCATCACCAACTCCCGGAGTTTACTTAAACTCATGTCCATCAAGTCGGTGATGCCATCCAGCCATCTCATCCTCTGTCGTCCCCTTCTCCTCCTGCCCCTAATTCCTCCCAGCATCAGGGTCTTTTCCAATGAGTCAGCTCTTCACATGAAGTATTCAATTGCATTTTCACTCATCAGCAGTCTTTTATATGATTTTATTACTCTGGAAATGTTAACATTAATACATGTTTTGGTCTGATAGAGCAGTTTTAAAACACATTTTCAAGCATGAATCATGACTAATACATTTTCTGATCTCCCCTCCAAATATATGCAAAAAAATTTTTTGTATCATCATTATATGACATTCATCTTTGCTATGTACAAAATTATCCAGTCCTGGAATCATGCCTCAAAATGGGAGACAATATTTGTTATATATTACTGCACAAACCTTAGGGGCAAACCTGAATTGTTATTTTGTATATAAGTTTGTTTGGGGATAAGAAGAAGGGCATAAGCATGAAGTTAAACCTGGATACTCATAGGTTGCCTATTTGTTTTGATTCATACTATTGAAATGTTTGAAAGTATATGTTTAGGGTGAGTATCCAAACCAATTTTGAATGAAATTTGCAAAACACTTTAAATCTATATGACTCATTTACTATGGAGTCTCAAATTGCGGGGGCATAAACATGAAAAGCATTCTTTTGATCCAATAATTGGTACCTTCCATGTTCAAAGGTACCTTGTTTCCTACTGGGTACCCAGTTTCCTAATTGGCATCTCAGTTTGACTCAAAATCTCTTTTTTCTGGAAGGTCTCATTTTAATTATTAAAAGACAAACACATTCCTTTTAACTCACAATCTATTAAATTCAAAAGTTACTTCTATTCCTTAGAAGTTCACCCTATCCCCTTCCCTCAGGATATACTTGTGGTTCTAGGGTTTGAAGTAGAGAGGTGTGGAGTGAAGCAGAACTATTAGAAATCCATGTTCACTGTAGATCTTTAATATAATAAAGCACTAAAAAAGCAGAGGAAGACAAATCTTTCAGTTGCTAACACTTAATAGTAACTAATTTTTCCGTGTGCTTCCTAAACATGTTCATTTGACACACACATATACACACTGTGTTATTTGCACAGAACACTGGGGAAAATGGGGAGGAGGTTGGGAGTTTCTATATTACTTAGAGAAAAATTTCTATTATGAAAAACAAAATACAAAATATTGATATTATCAGTTCAGTTCAGTTCAATCATTCAGTCGTGTCCGACTCTTTGCGACCCCATGAATTGCAGCACGCCAGGCCTCCCTGTCCATCACCAACTCCCGGAGTTTACTTAAACTCATGTCCATCAAGTCGGTGATGCCATCCAGCCATCTCATCCTCTGTCGTCCCCTTCTCCTCCTGCCCCTAATTCCTCCCAGCATCAGGGTCTTTTCCAATGAGTCAGCTCTTCACATGAGGTGGCCAAAGTATTAGAGTTTCAGCTTGAGCATCAGTCCTCCCAATGAACACCCAGAACTGATCTCCTTTAGGATGGACTGGTTGGATCTCCTTGTAGTCCAAGGGACTCTCAAGAATTTTCTCCAATACCACAGTTCAAAAGCATTAATTCTTCAGTGTTCAGCTTTCTATTAAATACTGAATTTGCATAACACTTCAAATAAAATTTTGTTAGTCCTTTTTAGTCACTTGATCTTATTTCCAAGAAGAAAAATTTCTTTTAAACAGGTTTGTTTTACACCTTTACTAAGGTATAACCAACATTAAATATTTGCATTATTCGAAGTACACAATTTGGTAAATGTTTTTATTATATGTTTCAGGTGTACAGCATTATTATTCCACATCTATATAAATACAAAATGATCGCCATCACAGGTCCAATTACCATAGATCACCACACGGTTGATCCCCTTCATCTATTTCCCTCACCTCCAACCCCCTTTCCCTCTGGCAACCACTAATCTGATCTCTGCATCTATGAGTTAGTTTTATTTTGTTTGTTCATTTGTTTTATTTTTGTAAGTTCCACATATGAGTGAAATCATAGAGTATTTTTCTTCCTCCAGCTGACTTATTTCATTTACTATAATATATTCAAAGTCCATTCATGTTGTAAATAGCAAGATTTCTTCGTTTTGTAAGGCTGGATAATATTCCCTCTGGTGTGATGGGGCCATGGCTGAAGCTGCAGCATGCTAGTGGGTGGGGCTTGTCCTCAGACTAGCTTCCATGTCTACCCTCCACTGCAGCCACATTGGTGTGCGGGCTCACTGCTTAGATGGCTGTGGGGGCCAGCCAAAGTCACGGGTGGGCAAGCTCTCAGCAGGGTACACCCACTTGCATTGACAAGTTAGAAAGAGCATTTTAAAATGCTGCCTGCCAGCACCTGAATTAGCAAGGTGGCCCAAAACCACAAAAGTGGCTCCTGCCAGTGTCTCTGTACCTGGCTAGCATCCCAGATGGGTTTTGCCTCTCTAGCATGAGGAGGAAAGAGTTCAGGATCTTCCTATGACACCATCTTGCACTTTCTTACAATTTGGTGAGCTTTGACATGTGTAGATGACTATGAAACCATCACCAAATCAACATAATAAGCATGCCCATTCTGCAAGGGTTTCTCAGAACAGGCCTGTAATCCTTCCTTCCTGTTCTTTCTTCATGCCATAGACAGGCAAGCAGTAATTTATTCTCTGTCATTAATATTTACTTGAACTTTCTGGAATTTTATATAAATGAAATCATAGGTATATATATATTTTTTTGTTCAGAGTCTTTTACTCATCTTAATAACTTAGATTCATCCATGCTGTTGAATGCATAAATATCTGATTTATTTAAGTTGTTGAGTAATATTTCATTATATGGCTATACCACAACTAATTGGCATTAACTTGGTGGTCACTTGGATTGTTTCCACTTTGGTTATTATAAGCACAACTGCTATAAATATTCATGTACATGTCTTTTTGTGAACATATGCTTTCACATCTCTTGGATAGGATTAGAATGGCTAGATCATATAAGAAGGCTATTCCTGCTTTTTTAACAGAATTGCCAAACTCCTTGGAAGTCATTTTCCCATTTTCTTTTACCGCAAACAATGTTTGTAGGTTCCAGTTGTTCCACATCCTCATAAAAGTTAGTGTGGTCATCTTTTTATTTTTACCCAGTCTAATGGGGGCATAGTGATAAACATTTTTTTGTGTTTTTAATTTGAATTTCCCTAATGAATAATGCCCCTTGATAATCATAGCCTTGTCATGGTAAAGGGATTTGCATAACTCAACAAAGCTATTAGCCATGTCATGCAAGGCCACCCAAGAGGGACAGGTCATAGTGGAGAGTTCTGACAAAAAGTAGTCCATTGGAGGGGGGAATGGCAAACCACTCCAGTATTCTTGGCATGAGAATCTCATAAAGTATGAGATTTAAGTTGTTGAGTAATATTAAAATAAATATTGAAATAAAGCTTGAAAAAGCATATGATATGGTAAGTATGATAAAGTATGATATAAGTATGATAAAGCAGAAAGTCAATACCAGAAGATGAGGTCCCCAGGTTGGAAGGTCTCCACTGTGCTACTGGGGAAGAGTGGCCTTTGAGGCCTTTAAAGAAGACCTTCTTAAATGAACGGTGCAAAGAAACAGAGGAAAACAATAGAATGAGAAAGACTTGTGATACCTCCAAGAAAATTGAAGATATCAAGGGAATATTTCATGAAAGGATGGGCACAATAAAGGACAAAAACGATAAGGACCTAACAGAAGCAGAAGAGATTAAAAAGAGGTGGCAAGAATACACAGAAGAACTATACAAAAAAGGTCTTAATAACCCAGAAAATCATGATGGTATGGTCACTCACTTAAAGCCTGATATCCTAGAGTCTGAAGCCAAGTGGGCCTTAAGAAGCATCACTATGAACAAGGCTGGTGAAGGCAATGGTATTCCAGCTGAGCTATTTCAAATCCTGAAAGATGATGCTCTTAAAGTGCTGCACTCAACCTGTCAGCAAATCTGGAAAACTCAGCAGTGGCCACAGGACTGGAAAAGGTCAGTTTTCATTATAATCACAAAGAAGAGCCATGCCAAAGAATACACAAACCACCATCAATTGAACTCATTTCACAAGCTAGTAAGGTTATGCTCAAAATCCTTCAAGCTAGGCTTCAGCAGTACGTGAACCAAGAACTTCCAGATGTTCAAGCTGGATTTAGAAAAGGTAGAGAAACCAGAGATCAAATTTCCAACATTTGTTGGATCACAGAGAAAATAAGAGAATCCAGAAAAACATCTACTTCTGCTTGATTGACTACACTAAAGCCTCTGACTGTGGATCACAACAAACTGTGGAAAATTCATAAAGAGATGGGAGCAATAGACCATCTTATCTGTCTCCTGAGAAACCTGCATGTGGGTCAAGAAGCAACAGTAAGAATCTACATGGAACAACAGACTGATTCCAAATTGGGAAAGGAGTATGAGGAGGCTGTATACTGTCATCCTGTTTATTTAACTTACATGCAGAGTACATCAGGTGAAGTGCCAGGCCAATGAATCACAAGCTGGAAACAAGATTGCCAGGAGAAATATCAACAACCTCAGATAGGCAGACAACACCACTCTAATGGCAGAAAGTGAAGAGGAACTAAAGAGCCTATTGATGAGAATGAAAGAGGAGAGTTAAAAGCTGGCTTAAAACTCAACATTCAAAAAACTAAGGTCATAGCTTCCTGTCCCATAACTTCATGGCAAATAGATGGAAGAAAATGGAAACAATGATTTTATTTTCTGGGGCTCCATAACCACTGCAGACTGTGACTTCAGTCATGAAATTAAAAGATGCTTGCCTCTTGTTAGAAAACCTATGATAAACCCAGACAGTGTATTAAAAAGCAGAGACATCACTTTGTTGGCAAAGGTCCATTTAGTTAAAGCTCTGGGTTCTGCAGTAGTCATGTATGAATGTGAGACTTGGACCATAAAGAAGGCTGAGCACCAAAGAATTGATGCTTTTGAATTGTGATGCTGAGGACTTCTCAAAGTCCCTTAGAATGAAAGGAGACCAAAGCAGCCAGCCCTAAAGGAAATCATCCTGAATATTCATTAGAAGGACTGATGCTGAAGCTGCAGCTCCAATATTTTGGCCACCTGATGCAAAGAGCTGACTCATTGGAAAAGACCCTGATGCTGCGAAAGACTGAAGGCAAAAGAAGGGGGTGGCAGAGAATGAGATGGTTAGATAACATCACCCAGTTCCACTGACATGAATCTGAGCATGTCTTCTCAGTCTGTCTCTTCACTACAGGGGACAGTGAAGGACAGGGGAGCCTGACGTGTCGCAATCCATGGGGTCACAAAGAGTTGAATACAGCTTATCGATTGAACAATAGCAACAATGAATAATGATGAAAAAGAACTTTTCATGTACTTATCTGAACATGTGTATATCCTCTGTGGTGAGGTGTGGGTTCAAATCTTTTTGCTCGTTTTATTGAGCTTTTAAAACTTATTATTGAGTTGTAAGAATTGTTAATATTAAAGATTGAAATTCTTCATCGTATGCATATTTTGTAAGTATTTTCTAAATCTGTGTCTCTGTTTTTCTTTTTCTTTAGAATGTCTTTTGAAGAGCAAAGGTTCTTAATTTCAATGAAGTTCAATTATTTAATTTTTACTTTATATACTTGGTTTGTCTGTTGTACTTAAGAAATCTTTGCCAAACCAAAGGTCATGAACATTTTCTCCTAAAAGTTTTATATTTTTAGCTCTTACACTAAAGTCTATGAACCATTTCAAGTTATTGTTTTTATACCATGAGGAAAAGAACAAGCTTCATTTTTCCAAACGACTGTCCAATTGTTCCAACACTTGTAGAAAACAGTATCTTTTCTCTTCCTAGCAGTCTGGCAAAAATCAATTAATGATATATGCGTGGGTCTATTTCTGGACTGTATTCCATTGGTTTACTTTACCTTCTCCTGAACGCTAGTATTACACTATCCTGTTTATTGTAGCTTTATAATAAGCCTTTAAGTTATGTGGTGTAAGAACTCCAATTTTTTTCTTTGATAAAGTTGTTTTAAATACTCTTAATCCTGTTCATTTTCATGTATTAGAACCAGCTTGTTATACATCAAAAGCCTGCTTTTCATTAGTAATACACTGAATCTATAGCTAAAATAGGAGAAATTTGTCATCTTAATAATATGAATGTTCTGAACCATCAATAGATATATCTTTTTAGTTATCTAGGTTTTTAAATTACTCTCTGCAGCATTTTGCAGCTAAAATGTACATATATACCATTTGTCAAATTTACATTCCTAACCTAACACTCTCCTTCTAGAATCTAATTCTTTCTTGAAACTACCTTTGAAATTAGCTAATATCTGATATCATCTTCTGTCCAGATTAACCCTCTGTCACCAACTTTGTATCATAGGAGGAAGAATTTGCAGCTGTGCATTAAATATTTCATTAAGTTATTTAAGCATAATCCATTGGGTTTAAAGGTAAACTCTCATCTCAAGCTATCACCATGAACTGTCTACACCTTATTTTCAGGAGACCATTAGGGGAAAACACTATGCATAAAAATGATTTAAACAACATCTGTTTCAGTCAGTGATTTAATCCTCTCAGAGACAGCTGAAAGCATAATATTTTTGTCACACGAGAAACAGTTTTCTGTTCTAAATGGGTTAAGTTCATGTGATGGCAGAACATAGAAGAAAGCTATAATGGGAAAATGTGAATAGCAGAGGATTTAGCTTTAGCCATGCAGTCTTAGTTCACAAAAATAACAAATCAGTCACATAGAAACTTTTCTGGCAAGTTGTGTGTCAACCAAGAATGAACTTTAGATCAGTTTCCTGGGCTGCCAGACTTTCAAACCAGAGACTTAGTGTCAGTTTCCTGGGCTGCCAAACTTTAAAATCAGAAAACAAGTAATGAGAAGACAAGTATAAGTATTTCAATAATCAAGTTAATTGTCAATGGACTGAATGCTCTGATCAAAAGGAATAAGGTGTCTGACTGGATAAAAAATAAGACCCATCTACATAGTGCTTACAAGAGACTTCAGAGCTAAAGACACGCACAGACTAAAAGTGAAAAGCTAGAAAAATATTTCATGCAAATGCAAGTGACAAGAAAGCTAGATTATACTCATATCAGACAAAATAAATTTTAAAACAGGCAAAAATGAAAGACAAAGAAAGGTGTTACATAATGATGAAGGGATCAATACCAGAAGAGGATACAACACTCAACACATACGCTCCTAATAAGCACATAAATATATAAAGCAAAGATTACAGACATAAGGGGAAAATTGACAATAAAACAATAATAGGAGGGAACTTTAACACTCCACTGACATCAATGGACAGATCACCCATACAGAAAATCAATAAGGAAACAGTCTTAAATGACACATTAGATCAGTTAGAATTAACAGATATCTAAAGAATATCCTAACCAAAACAGCAGAATGCACATTCTTATCAAACATACATGAAACATTCTCTAGGATGGATCAAACTAGGAAACAAAACAAATGTCAACAAATTTAAGAGGATAGAAGCTATATCAAGACTTTCTTCTGATCACAATGGTATGAAACCAGAAATAA
This sequence comes from Madoqua kirkii, assembly GCA_006408675.1. NCBI lineage: Eukaryota > Metazoa > Chordata > Mammalia > Artiodactyla > Bovidae > Madoqua > Madoqua kirkii. Next base: position 4,073 of record SJYC01141247.1, on the reverse strand, counting down.
ATTACAAGAAGAAAAATGGGAAAAACAAACATGGACATTAAAAAAAAAATTAATGGGCCAATGAAGAAATCAAAATATTTTGAGAGAAATAAAAATAAAAACAGCATTTCAATATCTATGGGGTGCAGCAAAAGTATTTAGTTCTCAGAAGGAAGTTTATTGCAAAAGAGACCTACCTTAAGGAATAAGAAAAATCTCAAAAACCCTATGCTATCATCTAAAGGAATTAGAAAAAGAAAAACAATGAGATATCACCTAACACCTCTCAAAATAGCTATCATCAAAAAGACCATAAATAATAAATGTCAGTGCAGATGTGTAGAAAAGGAAATGCTAGTACACTGTTGGTGGGAATGTAATTGATATAGCCTCTATGGAAAACAGTTTGGAGGTTCTTCAAAAAACTAAAAATAGAATTACCTATATTTAGTATTCTGTTCTTCAAAAAACTAAAAATAGAGTTACTTATATTCAGTGGAATAAGTAATTCCACTCTTGGGTATATACCTGAAAAAAAATGAAAGCTCTAATTTGAAAAGATACAACATCCCAATGTTTACAGCAGTATTATTTACAATAGTGAAGACATGGAAGCAAACTAAATGCCTGTCAACAGAAAAACAGAGAAGATATGGTATGTATACACTACTATATATAAGGTATATAATAAGGACCTACTGTATATCACAGGAACCCTACTCAATACTCTATAATAACTATATATACATAGGAAATGAAAGTTGCTCAGTCATGTCTGATTCTGTGACTCCATGGACTATAGACTCTTTGCAACTCCATGGACTCTACAGTCCATGGAATTCTCCAGGCCAGAATACTGAGTGGGTAGCCATTCCCTTCTGCAGGGAATCTTCTCAACCCAGGGATCCAATCCAGGTCTCCTGCATTGCAGGCAGATTCTTTACCAGCTGAGACACCAGGAAAGCCCAAGAATATTGGAGTGGGTAGCCTATCCCTTCTCCAGCAGATCTTCCCAACTCAGGAATTGAAACAGGGTCTGCTGCATTGCAGGCAGATTCTTTAACAACTAAGCTATGAGGGAAGCCCAACCTGTATAGGAAAAGAATCTAAAAAAAAGAGTGTGTGTATATATATTATATAACTGATTCACTTTGCTATACAGCAAAAAGTAACACAACACTTTACATCAACTATACTCCAATAAAATTATTTTTTAATCTTTTATCAAGTAAAGATTTGATAGTACCATTATTGCTAAAATATAAGTGACTAATAAATGTTATCTTCCACTGAGAAAGAAAAAACAATATGATGTGGTATACATACATACATATATTACTCATATATATGTGGAAGATTACTCATATGTGGAATATATGGAATATTACTCAGCCATAAAAAAGAATTAAATTCTACCAATTGCAATGTCATGGATAAATCTAGAGGGTATTATGGCTAGTGAAATAGGCCAGACAGAAAGAGACTAAAACAGCATATTATCTCTTATATGTAGACTCTAAAACATATAACAAACGAATGAATAGAACAAAAGAGAAACAGACCCACAAATATAGAGAACAAACTCATGGTTAGCAGTAGGGAGAGGAAAAGTGAGAGAGACAAGATATGGGGAGCAGTTTAATAGGCACAAACTACAAAGTATAAAATAAAAGCTACAAGGATATATTGTAGAGAACAGGGAATATGCCCAGCATCGTATAACAACTTTAAATAGAGCATAATCTAAAAAAAAAAAAAAAATTGGAATCACTATGCTGTACACCTAAAACTAAACAATATTTTGCTGCTGCTGCTGCTGCTAAGTCGCTTCAGTCGTGTCCAACTCTGTGCAACCCCATAAGTGGCAACCCAACAGGCTCCTCCATCCCTGGGATTCTCCAGGCAAGAACACTGGAGTGGGTGGCATTTCCTTCTCCAGTGCATGAAAGTGAAAAGTGAAAGTGAAGTCGTTCAGTCATGTTCGACTCTTTGCAACCCCATGGACTGCAGCCTATCAGGCTCCTCCGTCCATGGGTTTTCAAGGCAAGAGTACTGGAGTGGGGTGCCAAACTATACTTAAATAAATAATAATAAATAGAGATGAGTATAGGCAGCTTCTTTAAGGAGATTTACTTAACAGTAAGCAGAAAAATGGCTTTAATTTTCAACTGTTAGGGAAAGAAAAGGAAAAGATCAAAGTCTCTGATTTGTTGGATTAAGTATGTGTTAACACTATTAACCAAGATTAAAATTAGATTTGGAATAATGACACCAGAGATTTGGAAGAGGTAAATGGTGGGTTTACTTTGGAGCCTATTAAGTCTGAATATAGAATTACCTAATCAAGACAAGCCAGAATCAGAGGCCATGGAGCTCTGAACAGGGCTAATATCTCTGTGGTGGACTGCCCTGGTGGCTCAGACCATGAAGTGTCTCTCTACAATGTGAGAGGCCTGGGTTCGATCGCTGGGTTGGGAAGATTCCCTGGAGAAGGAAATGGCAAACCACTCCATTACTCTTGCCTTGAAAATCCCATGGACAGAGGAGCTTGGTGCAGGCTACTATCCCTGGGGTGGCGAAGAGTCAGGCACAACTGAATGACTTCAATTTCACTTTTCACTTTCATGCATTGGAGAAGGAAATGGCAACCCACTGCAGTGTTCTTGCCTGGAGAATCCCAGGGATGGGAGAGCCTGGTGGGCTGCTGTCTATGGGGTCACACAGAGTCGGACATGAGTGAAGCAACTTAGCAGCAGCAGCAGGGAGGAAAAAGAGAGTCTCCAAAGGCTCAACACACACAAAAAAGAAAAATTAAGCAAACTGCATTCAGAAACAAAGTAAGAAACTCCAGCGGATTTGGAAAGGAAAAGCTGTGATTATCACTCATGCAGAATGCCAGTGACTAGACAATGGAAAGGAATGCTGTTAAAAGCGGAGACTTGGGGATACACATCCATTTCCTGCTACACAAAGAAACTATCATTGTCTTCACCTCCTATCAGCTTTTCATTCCTCTTATTAATTTTGGTTTGCTGAAAGTCCAACTTTGATAGCCCTTGGTGTCTTTCATCAGTCTGGTGAACCCCAACTGTACACAAAAAAGAAAAATTAAGCAAACTGCATTCAGAAACAAAGTAAGAAACTCCAGCGGATTTGGAAAGGAAAAGCTGTGATTATCACTCATGCAGAATGCCAGTGACTAGACAATGGAAAGGAATGCTGTTAAAAGCGGAGACTTGGGGATACACATCCATTTCCTGCTACACAAAGAAACTATCATTGTCTTCACCTCCTATCAGCTTTTCATTCCTCTTATTAATTTTGGTTTGCTGAAAGTCCAACTTTGATAGCCCTTGGTGTCTTTCATCAGTCTGGTGAACCCCAACTGTTCCTTAGAGGCAGAAATAAAATTGGAGTCAGGAGCAGAGTGCAGACAACTTCGGGGCTGCTTCTCACACCTCTTGTTTGAGGCTCTCAAGGAACTGAGAATCTGCACAGATCTATGGAAATATGATGAGTTCACTGGATACAATGAATTTGAATACTTGGCCAAATGGAAAGGTAGGCTTAAAACTCAAGAAATGTGTTCAACAGAAGTAAAAAGTACTAATACCTGAATATTCCCTATTTTACTCCACTCCCTTCCCTCTTTTAGCACTTGCTGAGCGCAGGTGGCGCACTAAGCACAGGCAGCCAAGAGGATTCACCCCGCGGCCCAGAGGATTTACCCCACGTCCAAGGTCAGGGGCAGAAGTAGGGAGGACCCCATGCCCAAAGGGCGGCTGCTAAGAGGATTTACCCCACGTCCGAGGTCAAGGGCACCAGCCTAGAGTGCCAGGCTGCCACAGCGCAGGAACGGCCGAGAAGAACTACCCCTCGTCCGAGGCCAGGGGCAGTGGCCAGGAGGAGCAACCCCACGCCCAGGCCAGGGGTGGCAGCCACGAGGAGCAACCCCACATTCAAGGAGTGATGGCTGCGTGGGTGCAGGAAGGCCTAGAGGAGCCATCCCACATTGAAGGTCAGGAAAGGAGGCGGTGAGGAGATACCCCTCGTCCAAGGTAAGGAACAGCGGCTGTGCTTTGCTGGAGCAGCTG